>PVHX01026874.1:0-20145 GCA_004024805.1 Geosciurus inauris
AGCCACAAAAATCTGCCTGTACCAAGAAATCAATTAACTTTCTATAAAAGGATTAAGGGCGGAAATGATGCTAGCTCTCAAAGAGTTTTATAGAATCTCATACCCAAGGCGAGAAGTAAATAGGGATTATCATGACCCCTCCCACTTACCCCTCACTCCTACCACCAACTCTAAATGACGTCTCTTTTATTCTTTTATTGTACTCCCCTTTTTTCTTCATAATACAATTGATAATATAAAATTTAAGCATATTTAATGTCTATAGCCAGGATTAGGGTCCAAGGTCCACCTTGAGGACAGGGGTCAGAGTCTGGTTGGTTGTTAACTTATTGATACTCAGGAACAGGCAAAGCACATCATCTAGTTTTACAACTAGTTTCCAATTATAATGAATTAATTTTTTGAAAAGTGACAATTCCAGACAAATTTTAGGGTCTCTTGTCTTAGTGCCACAATATAATAAATAATGAGATAGAATAAATGGGAAGTTAATACAATATCAAATCCATGGTGGAGAAACAGGGAGCACAAAAGCTCTCCACCTACCACTACTACCCATTCTATCCTACTTCAGAGAAAGCCCTGTAGGAAGACATTCTAACTTTCTCTTAAATGTGGAAAAACTAGCAGAAATCTTGACAGTCTTTACTGGCACAATGGGGATTCAAGCTACACATTGAAATGACTGCTAGCCATAGCTATATAACTCAATAAATCAACTAAGATGAATTTTTCTTATACATTCCCATATGATTTCATTTAGCTGTCTAGTTTTGGTCACATATTTGTTTGTTTTTAAAATTGTTCTTTCACTATTAATATTATAACATATTACTAAATGAGATATTATTAGATGTAAAAAGAATAAGCAAATACATAGTGATGATGGTGAGATATTATAATGGCTTCTTTTCACCTATTCAATTTATTTTATCTGTTCATCCATGCATTCATTCTTGTATCATGATCTTTATCCTATAAGTTCTCTGGACAGAATACACAAAACTATTAGCATATTTTTGGGAATGGTATATAGGAAAATTGACATGTATATTTTCAATATATGTATAGGCATGTACAGGTGATACATTGACAGATATGGTACTTACATTCTTATGATAAGCATATCATTTTGTGATTAAATGTCTTTCACAGAGAAAAAAGATTTCACAAAGATAACTGATCATTTCTCTTAAACACAATTCCAAAATAATTCCTAACTGGACACAACTGCTAATTAGAAAAAACTTTTTTCATAGGTCAGAACAAAGAGATACCTAGCCTAAGAAATTATAGACATGTAATAGTGACATCATCATATATTTTGGTACCAAGGATTAAACCCAAGTGCCAAGGATTAAACCCACTTAACCACTGAACCACACCCCCAGCCCTTTTTTATATTTTATTTTGAGACAGAGTCTTACTAAGTTGCTTAGGGCCTCCCTAAGTTGTTGAGGCTGGCACTGAACTCACAATCCTCCTGCTTCAGATTCCCGAGTCGCTGGGATTATAGGCATGTACCACCTTACCCAGTGACATCATCATTTCTTAACCATACCAGATAATACTAGTTAGCTAAATATGATTCTTTGGTCCAATTATTAAACATAACACATAAAAGTATTCAACTTTTAACTAAAACTATGTTTAGCAATATAAGACTAAAAATCAACAACTATATATTTTTTAGGTGAATCCGGGGCCCCTTTACCACTGAGCAACATGCCAGAACTTTTTATTTTTTTTTATTTTGAGACAGGGTCTTGCTAAGTTGCTTAGAGTCTCGCTTAGTTACCAAGGCTGGCCTCAAACTTCGATCCTCTTGCCTCAGCCTCTCAAGTTGCTGGGATTACAGGTATGCACCACTGTACCTGGCAACAACTATATTTTCATGATTACATGGAACCCATTATAAATCCACCAAATAAGTAATATAATGAAATTTAAAGATACCAAACATTGTCAGGTGGAGTGACGCATGCCTGTAATCCCTGGAGGCTGACGGAGGAGAATATCAAGTTCAAGGCCAGCCTCAGCAACTTAAAAGACCCTGTCTTAAGATTTGTTTTTAGAAAATTGAATTAAATAAAAAGGGCTGGGAATGTAGTTCAGCGGTAAAGCACCCCCGGGTTCAATCCCCAGTACAATTAAAAAAAAAAAAAAAGACTCCAAATATTGAGGACACTCTAAGGCTAAGAAAAACTGAATTTAAATGAATTCAGTAAAGTAGCATCATAGTTTACAACTGATTTAGTTTTTTCTCCAACATGGTATACAGTAAAAAGTGAAGAGTGACAGAAAACAAACTAAAACTAACCAATAATATATATGATCAGAAAAAAAATGGTCAGGCAATGTAGATAAACGATTATTGGTAAAAGGCAGATTTTGTTCAAGTATAAACTTCTGGTCTTTTTGCACTTTACTGTAGCAACTTCAAGTTTAAAGTAAATGCCAATCTCTATATTTTGAATTGCAAATTGTTCTTCTAAATCTCAGCATCTATTCTTGAACTTTCACATGTCAACAGCTCATTAATACCTACAGGAAATGTAGCTTCCTCAGAAGAACCAGATTTTACATTTTTGAGAGTTCACACATAAAATTAGAGCTGTTTCAGTTCCAATTTGGCAGAAGTCTAATTTAAAATCTGCAGAAATTTATGGCAACATAACAATTAAGTGACTATTTTGAATAAGATTGGCTATTGTTGATAACAACACTTGGACAGTGTTTATAAATCAATGGAAGCTGTAACTAGCATGTTAAAATGGGCCACTTAAGAACCATCAACCATCATCACTTGAATGAAATAAAATGCCAACCATGGCAGAAGATTAAAATTACTAATTTGGTCTTCAGGAAGTCATGAATGTAATACATGCACGCAAAAAAAGGTCAGAGTACATTTTATGCTTGCTATTAAAGCTTTTGTCTCATTTAATATTCAGTTTTTCAAAATAAAAAAGACTATCAAACTGGGCACATTGGCCCAGTAACTTGGGAGGCAGAGGCAGGAGAACAGCAAATTCAAGGCTATCTCTGCAACTTAATGAGACCCTGTCTCAAAATTTAAAAAAATAAATAAATGAAGGGCTGGAGCTGCAACTCAGTGTACAGTGTCCCAGGTTTAAATTCCCAGTGCCAAAAACTAATAATAATTAAATAAATAAAACACAAAAGACTTTAATCAAATTAAGAAAACCAACAAAATAAAATAAAGGCATTCTGTTCATCTACAACTAAGAAAAATGAAAGAAAAACAACAAGACTCAGCAGTTTATCAGGATGAAATTACATTTTTTCAATTCCCACTACTATTCTACTGGCTACCTAAATAAATCTTCCTATAATAAAGGTGAATTTCACTTAACTCATAACCATCATATTCAATTTTACTGAGGTATTAGAGTTTTTTTTGTATGAGCCCAACATGTCAAACTGTCTTTATAACACTTGTTTAGAGAAAAAGAAAAAAATATCATATAACTGCTTTACAAATATGGTAAAAATTTAGAACGATGTCTTCTTTCAAAATACTACAAATTTATAAGTAGAAACCATATGCACAGATGTTCACATTTTGTTTATAATAGAAAAACTGAAAATATCTTAATACACAATAGTGTATGTTAAATGAATTACAGTATTTGTAACATAAAAATACTATAGAGCCCATTATACTTAGTTGAAAAATCCTATTTTGACATGTAAAAATGTTGTTTACAAAAAGTACATCTTTTCCAACAAATGGTATAAACCTAGAGAATGCAGAATCTACTACCTATCTAACAAAATCTCCCCCTCTCTACTCCTTCCATAGGAAGGTCACAATCTAGGCATTAGTTTTTATCCCTATACAACTATTATGTAGATAAATAAGTTTTTATCTAGGAAATGTAAGTGAAGATGATACATTTCATTCTGGAACCAGGTCTTAAGAGAACAAAGGTATATCCACACTCTTATCTCCATGTAAGCTGGAACCGAGGCTAACCTGTGACGCAGTTTAGACTGCGCCCCACCTCCAAAAAAAAAAAAAAAAAAAAACCTAGGAAATGGTATAGAACCATAATGGAAGTAATCTGAGTGCATAAGAAACACAACTATTCCCTGATTAGCCCTAAAGCCTTTGAGCTTGTTTGAGTCACGAAATATACTTAGTAACTGCTCTTCAAGACACTGTGTTTTAGATCTTTTTATTATAGTCCCTCATTCTCTCACTCTAATATTTTATGGCATAGAAAAACGCCAGAATTAATGTTCATGACATCTATGTATTTATAAAAATTGATAGCACTATGCTTTTTTAAATTTTTACTTTCATGATTTGGTGTACATTACTTAGCAATAAAGAAAACTTAAAATTCAGGAGTTTAATACATTTTAAATATAAATCATTATTCAGTTCTCTGATCTTCCCTTTGCTATCTTCTCATACAAGACAGCTATGGTACAGATAGTTAAAGATACACACACATATATACATGTGTGTATATATGATAAAATTATTCTCTAGAGTAGGAATTAGTACACATTTCCTATAAAGCATCAGATTGTAATATTTAGGTTCTGCAGGTAGCACAGTCTCTCATGCAACAACACAATAATGCCATTACATACCAAAAACAGACACAGATGGTACAAAAATGAACAGGCATATATGTGTTCCATGTACTCACAAAGACAGGTATCTAGCCCATAGCCCATCGTTTTACAACCTAGAATATCATCTGAACTGTCACATGTTACAGAGTTTAGACTTTTATACATTAAAGAAAATAGTAGTGTTCATTCTCCATGACTGAAAAAATCTAAAAAATAGTAAAAATCTGAAAGATAAAAAGCAAACCAAATGTGTTCTATAGAACGTATCATCCTAAACTTTCAAGAAAGTAAAAGTAAGCTCTAAACCCTACACTGTCACCAAATGGTATTTATGAGTAACTATGCACAGCTGGTGCTCTACCAAGTAAAAAAGACAAGGTCCTTCAAATGTCAAGGTGATGCTAGGATATGTGCTGCTGTTCTTTTTGGTCTGGTGATGAATTAAAGGCAATAATTTATCTAATGCTATACATGGTGTGTGATATAAATCTGAGAAGACAGCTAAAGTTACAAATACTGACCATGATCATATATCAATCAATGTGCACCTACTATGTGCCAAGCATCTCAGAAGTAAATAAAGTATATACTAATAAAAGACTTCTCAACATTTCCTTTGAAGCTGCTCTCATGGCTTAAGAGACTAGGAAAAAGCAGGAAGTAGTTAATAGTAGTCCTAAATAAACAAAAAAATATTGTTTAATTTTCATGGGTCATCTTAAAATTGTTACATTTTGGAAATTATTTGATCATATACAATTTTTGAATAATATTCTAAACATATGCAATTTAAAGTAACACCATGGATCTACGGTTTTTAAAATACACACACACAAGCAGATACAGAAATATACATGTATATATGTCAACAGATCTATATACATAAATGTATTAATCAGCCCTGTCCACTGAGAGAGCAGAGAAGCAATAACAACACCCCAGTTTAAATGAGCACAGATGGTGCTCAGATCTTGGCTTCTAAATGCGTAGAGGTAAGATTCCCAGATAAGTGGTTGACTTTAGGGTTAGAGGAGGGAAAATACAAGATGAACCTGAGATGCTTGTGGGATCAGAAAGAAAGTACTCAAACAAAAATGGAACATTTCAAAAGCACATTGGACCTAACTGGCAGGAACTCAGAGTAGCCAAAGCTAGACAATATGAGCAATCAAATAATCAATTGTAATTGTAACCCAGAGGAAAAAATACATATTCATGAGCTCATACTGATGTAAATAATTGAATAAATAGGAGGGAAGAGAGAGCTCTTCTTTACAGAAGAATTATAACAAATATATAAAGAAAAGTAAATAAAAAGAGAAAATCACCATTAGGCAAACAACAAAATGTATATTGGGGGAGATAATTTGAGGCTGTTAACATCTAAAGGAAATATGGAATCCTGGACCAGATCCTGGAACAAAATATAACACTTTTGGAAAAACTGGTGGAATTAAAATAAGGTCTATGGTTTAGTTAATAGTATTTCACTGATATAAATTTCTGAGTTTTAATAATTATTCTATAGATAAAAGTTAGTCAGCTGTCACTGTCACAGAATAACAGATTACAACTTGAAAAGAGAAAACATTTATTATGGCTCAGAGATTTAGATGTTTCAGTCCATAGTCACTTGGCTTTCTTGCTTTTGGGCCTATGGTGAAGCAAAACATTATAGTGGGAGCACATGGTGCAGCAAAGCTACTTACCTTGTGTGAGCCAGGAAGCAAAGAGAGGGAAGAAGGGATTGAGTTCCCAACCTGCCCTCTAAGGGCATGCCCCCAGTGACTTAACTTCTATCCACTAGACCCTACTTCCTGATGTTGTATCACCTCTACAGGTTGGTAAACAAGCCTTTTAAAAATGAGACACTGGAGAATGCTTCCAATTCAAACTATAATACATACTTAAGATATTAATATTTGGGGATGCTCAATGAAGTATATACATAGAAACTATTGGTTTTGCATCTTTTCTGAGTGTCTAAAATCAGTTCAAAGATTCTTAATATTTTTAATTTAATGAAATCTCTACACCAGTGTTAACATATCACAGTGTTTATCCTATAGCTTCAAAATCAACCACCAGCACCCCACAAAGTGTCAGAACACAAATGCAATTTGAGAAACATGGATCTAACCCATTTAACTGCAGAACTTTATTGAGGAATAACCAAAAATAGAAGGTAATAATTTTACATTATGTCCAAAATTAGAATTAGTTAGAGTAACTCAAATCATTGTCAACAGAAAAGTTAGTGCAGTTTATTTCAAAGAATACTGGAAAAGGAAGAAGACCTCAGTGTTGTCCCCAATCCTATCATTATTTACTTGTTAGACCCTGGACACATAAACTTTCTCATCAACAGATGATTCCCTTCTCAGCTACCATGAATTTATAAATTCACAGATTATCAATATGGGATCAAGTCTGCAATGAGCATGTTAGGCAACTGTAAATTCCCATCAAGAGTATAGTGGCTTGGGGCTGGGATTGTGGCTCAGTGGTAGAGTGCTTGCCTCGCATGCTCAAGGCACTGGGTTCAATCTTCAGCACCACATAAAAATAAATAAAGATATTGTGTCCATCTACAACTAAAAAAAAAATTAAAAAAAAAAGAGTGTAGTGGCTTGACACACATAAATATTATTAAACTTTATTTATTATCAAATGTTTATTGAGGAACTTTTATATTCCAGGTACTCTTTGGCAATTATGATATATAGATGAATAAATCATGGCCTGTGCAGATCTATAAATAATAATACAAAGTGAAAAAAATTATATTACAAACTGTACATAATACCTGAAATTACAAATAGAAAGATTGATATTACTTGGATTATTAAGGAAGGCTTCACTAGGAAGCAGTGGGTTTAGAAATAGGAAAAATTATTGACAGAGGATGCAGATCAGCATGAAAAAAAGGCATAAAGATATAAAATATTGTATGTTCAAAGAGAATGCATAATGGGGAAACTGATGAAGCATGCTGTACGTGAAGGGAGAATTTTTTTCTGAGAATTTAAAAACTACAACTTTATACCACAGGTGAATATAGTGCTCTAATTTATACTACTCCCATAAACCATAAACTCCCAAGCCTAGAAATTAACATAAAAACTGCTTTGGTCAATATGGTTCACAGAATATTGCTCCCCAAAGATGTCCATGTTCTAATCCCCAGAAGCTGTAATGTGTTATTTTACATGGCAAAAGGATTTGCTAATGTGATTAAGAATCCTAAAATGCAAAGATTATCCTGGATTATTCATGCCCAGCCCAGTGTAATCACAAAGTTCCTTCTAAAAGGAAGGCATAACAAAGGTAGAAGGTGAAGATGGGATGACTGAAACAGAGACTGATGTGATGTATTTTGAAGATGGAGGGAGGGGATGCAAATGACCTCTAGAAGCTGAGGAGGGTGGCAAAGAAACGGATTTTGTCCAGGAACCTCCAAAAGGAATGCCGCATTATCTTCATTTTAATTTCAGCCCCATAAGACTCATTTTAGATTTATAATATATAAGAATTGTAGAAGAATAAATCTGTTTTAAAATTCTACATTTGCGATACTTGGTTATGTCAGCAAAAGGAAATAAATACCACTAGTAATATCACTGGGTGATATGGCAAAAGAAAATGAAAAGAAAAAAAAAACATTCAGCAGAAATAAAGAATCCCTACAGATAATGCCCCACTTTACGAAATTCAAAATTAAACATTTCAGTCAGAAAAAAAGAAGGAAGAATACTGACTCTGAAACAGGAAAGACAGTAAGAAACAGTATTAAAGCCTTCAATGACTTCATATAAATAAAGTTTGCTTTTTAAAAATTAATGAAGCACTAGGAATGAACATGACAGCTTTTAAAAACAGAACAAACAACTTCAAGTGAAAGTCACTGAAGTAAAAATGAAAGCTAGATTAAACAGAAAATCAAACACCTCGGAAGAGAGAATTAATGAACTAGAAAAGAGGTCTGCAAACTTTTTTCTAAAGGGTTAGTTAATATTTTAGCCATTGCAGGCCACACAGTCACTGTTGTACCTATTTAACTTGTCCTTACTAGTATGAAAGCACCCATGGTGAGTATGTAAACATGTGTTTTGTGTATATGTCACAAGCATGGCTGTGGTCCAATATGACTTAATTTATAAAAACAAGTGGCTCACCTGTAGACTAGAGTTTGCAACCATAAAACTAGAAGATAAAGCTGAAAAAATTACACAGAATGCAGCATCAAAAATAAAAATAAATTAGAAAGAGGTGTTAAGAGGAGTAAAAACAGGGGCTGGGATTGTAGCTCAGCAGTAGAGCGCTTGCCTTGCATGCGTGAGGCCCTGGGTTCGATCCTCAGCACCACGTACAAAGCAATAAAATAAAGACATTGTGTCCATCTACAACTAAAAAAAAATTTTTAAAAAAAGAGGAGTAAAAACAGAATGAGTCTGCACACATATCTAGGTCACGGAGTGGCCCCAGATCTGTGGTCTCCTCTGCAAACGGGCTTGTTGTTCCCCATCCCTAGTTGTCACAAAGGTTTACACAAGTCTACAGGCAAGATCATGGCAGCTACCCACTCCAGGAGCTCAATCATGGACATACTAGCACTACAAGTCCACCTGAGTTTTACTTCCAGCAACTCCTACAGAAGTGTCAAGTCCTATGGCCAAGCCATCATCTATCAGCTAGGTCTCCAAAAGGCCCACCAGGAACACTGATAGGCAAATTTCTTTCTGGGGAAATCCACCTTTCCCTCATATCCACAGTGTTCAAATCCCCAAAGCACATGAAAACCCAGACCACAGGCCTCCAGAAACATGATCACACCAATAGGTGACCAGACTGCCAGCCCACAACAGAGAAAGACAGGCCCCCATCTTGGCCTAAATGGTCATCACCAGTCTCAGGCTTCTAGGAGTCCTAGGCCCTCTCTATTGCACCTGTAAACTAGGCAGGCTGCAGCAAACACAGAGAATTTTTTTCACATCAAAAAAGCAAACGCTGAACAAAGAAGTAATCCAGAGAGCTCACTATTCACTACCCAAGCTTCACACAAAGTTTCTGACACTCAAAATTATTTGCCTTGCACCAACAGAAAAATACACTCAAAGTATCCAGCAGAAGAGGGGAAAAAGGAGGAAGAAGAAGAAAAACATCCCATACATCTGTAAGAGAATTTCCAAAAAGAAGAATAAGAAAGAAATAATGTTTGAAGAAATACCTGGAAATTTTCCATTTTCCTGATGACTATAGATGTAAATATCTGGTTTAAGAAACCAAACAATTCCAGAGCAAGATAAATGGAAACAAAGTCCACACTTAGAAAAGAATGGGACTGCTTAACTACAAATGCAAACAGAAAAATGTTAAAACAATCAGAAAGAAAAGAAAATTTCCCTGTAATAGAATAGCATTAGACTAACAGCAATTTCTCAAAAGCCACAAAAGAAGCCAGACGATAACGTATTGAGAGAAAAACACTATTAATGCATAATAACAGAACCTACTAAATTATATGTCAAGACTGAGGGGAAAATATAAGCATTAACAGAGTTTATCACCAATGAGCTCAGGTAGAAAGAACTTCAAGAAGCAGGTGATGGCTACAAAATGAAGAGCAAGCAAAGAAACTGGTTAACATGAAGGCAGATCTAAATAAGCATTAACTGATAAAAATACAAGAACAATGACCAAACGAGTGTAAAATCAAAGTGTCGATAAAATATCAGACAACAATAAGCATGATAGAGGGGTGATCTTTGTATTGCATGTAAAGAGAGACTGCTTTAATTAAAGTGTAAAATCAAAGTGTCAATAAAATATCAGACAACAATAAGCATGATAGAGGGGTGATCTTTGCATTGCTTGTAAAGAGAGACTGCTTTAATTAGCTTAGGAGTTTAGTTTGAAAATATAAGTGAAAATGTTAAAGTTTTTGTAATCTAGAATAGAACTTTCATATATGAACTCCAAATATATTGTGTAGGGAGAAGGGTATAAGCATACTTCTATATATTCAAAAATTTTAAAAAAAAAGGCCAAAAGGAGAGGGAAGAAAAGCAAAGCAAAGAGAATAAAGAAAAAGTAGAAAATAATAGGGGTAAAATATATCCAAGTATTAGTGAATAACAAATACAAACAACTAAATTCAGTTAAGAACAGATTGCTAGACAGAATTAAAATAATAAAATTCAGGTTTGGTTAATATAGCTCAGTGGTAGAGCACTTGTCTAGCATTCACGAGGCCCTGGGTTTGATCCCTAGCACCATGGGGAAAAAAAGGGAGGGCAAAAATGTTCACTTATATGCTCTTTTCAAAAGGTAGACCTGTAAGATGAAAATATAGAAAAAGACTAGAAATAAAAGGGCAGAAAAGTTATCAGGGTGAAAACAAGGAATCCTTATGTCATTGTGTTAATGTCATAAAAATAATATTCAAACATAAAAAGCATTATTTGGGGAAAATAATAAGTGTAACCATATAAGGACATTATAATTCCAAAACTGTATACCCTTATTAATAAACACTCAGAATATATGAAGCAAAAATTAACAGAATTTCAAGGAAAATAACAATAATCAGGATAGGAGATTTTAATTAACACCTCTACAATTAATAGAAAAATTGAATATAGTTTGGTATAATAAAATTAAAAGATTGATCAACTAAACATACAGAATGCCATACACAAGAATTAGAAGGAAAAAAAAAAAAAACCTCTTATTAAGCCACTGGGGACCATATGGCCCCAAACCATTAAGCAATTCCCCAAAATATCAAACAATTAATAACCTGCAGAGCTCATTCTTTGACAATAATGTAACTAAATTAGAAACCACTTACCACAAAGATAAATATATTTGGTTAGAATGTATAAAGAACTCTAAACAGGCTGGGGATATAGCTCAGTCCGCAGAGTGCTTGCCCAGCATGCACAAGACCCTGGGTTCAATCTCCAGCACTCACACAAAAAAAGACCCTAAAAGTTCAGCAGTAAAATAAACAATCCAATTAGAAAACAGGCAAAAGATATGAATACATTTTATGGAAGAGGATATACAGATGGCAAATAAGTACATGAAAAATGATCAACATCATTAGCCCCTAACAAAATGTGAATTAAAACTAAAATGAGAAATCAGTGCACACCTGTAAAAAATTATCAAAAAATAATGGCAACACTAAATTCTATCAAAGATGTAGAGGAACTGGATTACTCATACACTACTATTGTGAATATAAAATGTTACAGGCACAGTGGGAAATAATTTGGCAATTTCCTAAAAAGCTAAACACATTAATTACTGTTTGACTCAGTGACTGCTCTCCTGAGAATTTATCCCAGACAAATAAAAATTTATATTAACATACACAAAAAAACCTGAATGTGAATATTCACACAGCAATTTTATTTGTAATAGTCAAAAGACAAAAATCAGTTCAGATGCTCTTCAACACTGAATGTTTAAACAAAGTATGCTACATAAGTAATATGGAATACTACTCAGTAGTAAAAAGAACACACAAATGACACATGCAAAAACCTGGATGAATCTCCAGGGAACCATGCTGAGTGAAAAAAAAAAATGCCAAAGTTTACATAATGTACAGTTCCATACTTGAAGTGACAAAACTATAGCAATGATAAACACATTAGTAGTCACCAGAATCAGAAATGATGATGTGGGCACAAAGGAGGTAGATATGGTTATTAGGAGGCAAAATAAGGGATCCTTGGGGTTAAACTGTTCTATATCTTATGAATTGTCCTACACTGAATCTAATATACACATTATAAATACTTAGACATTTTTCTGCAACTTAGATATCTGAACAGTATACTATGGGATATATAAAAAAAATATAGTCAATGCTTCTCTAAGGTGGGGCTAGGGGTAAAGAGGGTAGGGTACAGGTTGGAAGAAAGAAGGCATACTACAACTATTTACTTTCCCTATTTTGTATCATTTGCACATTTTTGATGTTTGTTGGAATTAAAATCTTGATACAGATTTGAAAAACAAAATTGAGAACTTAACAATATACTTCTAAATAACCTGTAGCAAAAATTAAAAGTTCTCATGGTGATTAGAAAATACTTAAAATTCATGGAAGATAGTTACTGTGGTCCTGAGAGTGATCCATATGATTGTAAATGATTACAAAAAGTAAAAAAAAAAAAAAATGCTTAAAAATCAAGTGCTGAGAATTTAATTCAAGAAATTAGAAAAAGAACAAAAGTGATTTCAAGACAAAGAAAGTATAAGAAAAGAAATAATAAAGATAAATTAGATAGAAAACAGATACTACTGAAGTAATCAACAAAGTAAAAGCTGGTTCTCTGATAAGACTAATAAAATTCAAATGCCTAGCAAGAAAGATAAAGAACAAAAAAGACAAAAGGCACAAACAATATTATAAATAATAAAAAAGCAGTGCATAATGATCGCTATAGTTGAATATCATGAATAAGGAAGACAGTCATATGTGATGAACTTAGGAAGGAGGGAAAGGCCAATTTTAGGGAGCAATAGTGGATAAAGGACAGTAAGGAGGTTGTTTGAGTAGTCCTATGGTAAATCAAAGTGGAATGAACTGGAAGGAAGAGTAAAGAAATAGAAAACTAGTTATTTGGAACTAGTTGTCTTAGAAGTAGAGCTGACAGGATTGCTGAAGAACAAAACATGGGTTTGGGGAAAGACAGACATTAAAGAAAATTCTTAAGAAAGCACTTGGTACCGCATGCATGAGATCCTGTGTTCAATCCCCAAAACTGCATAAAATAATAATAAATACCCATACATCCTACCTCAACAAATAAAGTCTCCACAATAAAGCTCCAGTCTACTTCTAGTTTTGAGGTAGAAATTAAACACAGGTAAAAAGAAGATGAAAAGAAGGACAAGGAAACATAATTTTTAATATGGAAATACCTTTCCAGGTCTGTCACTCCCTAGGTTAGTTCTTCTTCCAGGCCTGTCATTCCAAAATTTCTGGGAAATCTGTAAATCTTAGAATTACCAAAAACTCACTCATTTATGAAAATTACCTTGTGCACTATTAATCAGCCCAGGCAACTAACAGATTAAGCAAAGAGAGATATGATATTTTCAGAGACCTATAATTTAGGGCACTTTCCAACAATATCTGTTGATCAGATAATGGAGACCACATCAACCTAAAGAACCTGAGAACAACCAGACCACAATAAGACATCTTATCACCAGATTGATATCATCCTCACATATCTTCCCACCTCTCACCAAGTTTTCTTTAAAAGAAGAGCCTAAGAACCCCAAAAACATCTTTCTCTCTCTGAAGATGGTCTGCATTCTCCCTTAAATATGTACTTCTTGATTTCCTCAACAAATCTGAAACTTTAATTGGCATATCCTTAAATTCATTTCCATGACGTTTCTTAAGAATCTCACTTGTCTTGAGATGCGGTTCCCCTCTGTAGGAACTCCTTGGTCCTCTTCCAGTGACATGTCAAACTCTGATTAATCCAATTCATTTAGTCTAACAGGACTTCTAGCCACACTAAAATTCTCACCATTCACTTAGCTTACCTTTCAATACGTTCCCTCTTTCTGGAATATCCTACCTCCTCACTGAACACTCTGTCATCTTTCAAGACACAACTCAAATATCACCTCTCTGAGGCTTTCCACAACTCTCACAGGGATAATAATGTCTTTCTCTGGCTTCTTAGTGCTCATATTTACGAGCAGCAACAGCAACAGCAGCAGAACCACCACCACCACCATCACTGTTAAGTGTAACAGATCCAAATATCTGTAATGGTCCACAATGAGGAACTGTGAAAACTCCATTATATACATCATTTGATTTAAACTTATCACCAGTCTTTTAGTTTAAGTGCTAGTATTTTTCCCTTTTTGTAAAAAAAGACTGAAGTATAGAAAGATCAAATAACTTGCTAAAAATACGTATTTAATGAGCAGAGAAGCTAAGACACAAACACAGGAATTCTCACTTGAGCACACATTCCACTACCCTTTGGAGTCATAGCATTGGAAGATGGCAGAAATGTGAATGCACCATGGAAAACAGTAAAGTGGCTCCTCAAAAAATTTAAAATGACTATAGATATGATTCAGTTATCCCATACTTCTGCCTTAGTGTTTATCCAAAAGAACTGAAATAGGGATTTGAAGATATACTTGCTCTCACACATTCATAGCAGAATTATTCACAATAGTCACAAAGTACAAGCAGTCAAAGTACCTATCAACAGATGAATGGGTAAACAAAATGTGATATATAGAGTGGGATATTGTTCAATCTTATAAAGGAAGGAAATTCTCCAATATGTGAGGAAACTGAGCTACGTAAAATGAGCCCATCACAAAAAGATAAATAATCTGATTCACTTACCTGAAGTATTTAATAGAGTAATGAAATTCATGGTGACAGAAATTAGAGACTGGAGAATGAGGAGTTATAGTTTAATGGTTACAGATTTTCAGTTTTATAAGATCAAGAGAGTATTAGCGTTCTACTGCATAACAATGTGAGTACATATAAAACTACCAAACTATACATTTAAAATGGTTAATATATGGGGCTGGGATTGTGGCTCAGCGGTAGAGCGCTTGCCTTGCATGCATGAGGCCCTGGGTTCGATCCTCAGCACCACATACAAAGCAATAAAATAAAGATATTGTGTCCATCTATAGCTAAAAAAATTTTTTAAAAATCATATGATTTAAAAAAATAAATAAAATAAAATGGTTAATATAGCAAATTTTATGTTTCATTTTAATCATAATTTTAAAAATATTTCTAAAAAAGCATGGGAAGACAGGTCTACCAAACAGAGATACATGGTACTCTTTTATGTGTAATACAGAAATGAAAGATTAAGCAAAGGAAGTAGATTGAACCAGAGTATGAAGTATCTTAAATGCTGTAATAAATATTAAGCGAAAAAAGGTTTAATCCTGAACCACAACAGAAAAGCATTCCATAATTGTTCTCTTCCTTCAGACCCCCTTTTCTACATTATATATAAATATTAAGGCTTTCCAGAAGTAAATTTACCAGATTTGTGATATTCCTCACCCTCCTGCTTTCCTCCTAAATGTCTATTTCTTCTTAATCATCTTCGTGCCCACGACTTAAAAGTTGTCCTTGCCAGGATTCTATCTCTATCTATTTTGTGTTACATTATACACGTATTCAGGGCGATCATATTTACTTCTTTGGTTCTAACTACTATCTGTTTACAGATAGTTGCCAATGCTCTTATTTCCAGCTCTATATCTGACTCAGGTTCCTAACATACCTGAATCTCTTTACTTAGATATGGTATTGGAACTTCAAACTCAACATTTCCAATTTTGAACACATTTATCTTACCTTCCTCATTTCGATCCTTAAACCTAAATTCATAACATTGGTGAATGAATTGGCAATTTGGTGACATCACCATCCACCGAAATTCTCAAAACAGAATCATAATTCCTCCCATTCCCTCACCTACTACATGTGATTGACCTTCAAAATTCTTGAGATAACCTCAAATCTTTTTACCTTTTACCCATCTTAGTTTAGGTAATTATCTCTCAACTATATCACTGCAAACAGCCACCTAGCTGCTCTCTGCCTCATATTCACCAACCCACTCTCCACTGTGTAATCGTAAAACATACATCTGATCATTTCATTTCCCTGCTTAAGGCCATTCCATAGTTCCCTAATATCTATAAGATGAAGTAATTCCTTGAACTGAACACTACTTGCAGCCTCATCTTTGTACCTCACTCCTAACCATCCACTCAATGATATATTCTCTGTACCAGTCATACTCAACTACCTATAGTCTTCCAAACATACCATGTTCTCTTTTATCTAAATCTCTGCACATGTTGCTATATTTGTGTGAAATACCCTTTCCAGCTCCTATCTGAACCATTTCATCTTATGCAACTTGTCTTTCTAGACTGAGCTAAGGTACTAACTTCTATTGAAAGCCCTCTCCATGAGCCAGGTGTTCACCATAGCTATATTATACACACACACACACACAAACACACATATATACATACATACATATATACACATATATGCACACATACACACACATATATAATTTATGCAGCATATATAATTGTCTATATACTTGTTTATTTCCCTTACTAGATTGTCAGTATCATCGAATTCATCTCTGCATCCTTAACTCCTAGCACAATTCCTTGCACAAAGTAAATACTCAATAAAAACAAATGACTAGTGACAATGTAAAAGCCAGATGAGAATAAAAGGCAAGCTTATTAACTGTATCATCTAAATTTTAGCCATGAATTACATCTCTAACAACAGCCACTTGTCCAAAACTTGTAACTGATTAAGTTATTCATGACTAAACTGACCCTAACCAGAAAAAAAAACACATACAATTACACACACTAATATTTATCCATCCATTTATAAAGTATCTAATTGTATAACAGCAAAAAAGCTAAGTACTGGATATACAAAAATGAGTAAATCTTGTGATTTAGAAGCCTTTAGGCTCTAGAAGAAAGGGAAGTGAATGATTAAGAATGTCATAAATGCTATCCTACTCATACAGCTACGAAAATCCAGTTATATCTGTGATACACACTAAGGGCCATTTAAGAACGAAGGACTTCCCTGAGGAGGTGGAATGTTAGCTGAATGCTAAAAAAACAAATAGAAGTTAGCCAGGCTAAGGAGCAGGGAAGCATTCCAGAGCAATCCAGGCAGAGGGAAGTTTACTTAAACCTCAGATAGAAAGCAGGAAGATAGAAAAGACTATGACATGTTTAATTACTGCAAATTTCAGAATCACTGGTGTGTACAGTTGAAGGTAGATGTGGCAAGAGGCTGAAAGTATGAGTAAGTCCAGATCATAGAGGGCACTGTATGATGTACAGAAAATTTAGACTTTCTCTTATAAGCCAGTTATGTCAAATTCATACAAACTCATCTCAGCCACAGCAGCTGTTTCATTTATTCAAGTTACTTATATTTCCACATAAGATTTTTAAATTGGAAAATCACTAAAAATAGTGACACTGATGGATTTCATACAGCAGAATGATGTTACTGGTTACAATATGGTAAATGGCACTGAAGGGCTGGATATATAGTCAAGAGGTTTTAGGCTTAGCTAACAAGAAATGACAAGGGACTGAAGTAAGGATGTGACAGTGAGATGAAGAGTAGTGGATATGGTAGAAATATATTAAATTTAAGGGAGGTCATTAAAATTTTGTTTTCCAACTACAGAGCACAGTCCCTGGGTTAGCTCAATAAATGTTAGCTATCAACATCATCATCGTTGCCATCATCATCATCATCATCTATAGAACCTAGTAGCCGAATAAATGTGGAGGGCAAAGAAGAGAAAATCAATGGAAGTTTCCAAGTGTCTGGTAGATAATATTGTCATTCCAAAAGAATAGGAACACAACACTCTTTTTGGGAAGTTTCGTGGATTTTGAGGAAAGGATGAAATAATAAATCCAGCATTAACCATGCTAAGTTTAAAGTGCTGTGGAACAGCGAGATAAAGATATTAGCAGGATGTATGAACCTGGAGCTGAGGACAAATTCAGATTAGGAGATATCAATAATTTAGAGAGCAACCATAACCTTCAAATAATGGTGCCTATTTGGGATTCTCAATCTAAATTTTGTTCTAGGAGAATCATAGACCCTTATCTCCAACTAGTTACAAAAATCAACTCAAAATGGTTGTAATACTTACATGTAATATTTAAAACTATGAAACTACCGGAAGAAAATATAGGGGAAACCCTATAAGACATTGGAATATGCAATAATTTTCTGGGTAAGACCCCCAAAACACAGGAAACAAAAGCAAATATAGAAAAAAATGGATTACATCAAATTTAAAAGTTTCTGCACAGCAGAGAAAATAATTATAGAGTACAAAGCAACTCTACAGAATGGGAAAAAATAATTGCAAAACATACACATGAAAAAGGGTTAATATCCAGAATGTATATGGAACTCCAAAAGCTTACTAGAAAAAATAAATAAAAATAAACTGATTAAAAAATAAGCAATTGACCTAACTAGACATTTTTCAAAAGAAGCCACAAGGGCTACCAGGTATATGAAAAAAAAAGTGTTTAACAACACCAATGCTCAGGGAAAATAAAAATTGAAACCATAATCAGGTATCACTTCATTCCAGTAAGAATGGCTATGTTCAGGAAGATTAAAGGTAAATGAATGCTGACAAGGATGTAAATAAAAGGGAATCCCTGCACACTGATAGTGGAATGTAAACTGGTACAGCCACAATGGAAAACAGTATGGAAGTTCCTCAAAATTTTGAAAGTAGAACTACCATGCGATCTAGCAATCCAGTGTAAATCATCCAATGGAAATCAGGATGTCAAAGGGATATCTGCACTTCCATTTTCACTGCAGCCAAGAAATGAAAACAACCTAAGTGTGGTCAACTGATGAATGGATGAAGAAAATGTGATGCACAGAAACAATGAAGAATTTTTTGGCAATGAAAGAGAATGAAATCCTCTCATTTGCAATAACATGGATAGAACCAAAGATCAATTATGTCAAGTGAAATAAGCCAGACACAGAAAGAAAACCACCTCATGGTATCCTTCATGTGGAATTAAAAAAAAATTGAAGTTCAGAATAAAATGGTAGCTCTGAAGCCAGGGGCAGTAGAGGGAGGGAAGAGAAGTTGATCATTGGATACTTAGTTAAATGGCAGCTAAGAAATTCTGAAGTGGTAACAGATAATAATAATGTATGGTATAATTCAAAAAGGTGGAAGAAAGGATTTTGTGTTCTCAACATAAGAAAATGATGAATGTTTGAGAAGATAGATATGTTTAACTTGATTGAAATATTAATCAATGCACACATGTATCCAAACATCAGATGGAGGGCTAGGTGTAGAGCTCAGTGGAAGATCACTTGCTTTGCCTGTGTGAGGTCCTGGGTTCCATCCCCAGCACCCCAACACAAGTGATCACTTGGTATCCCTCGAATGTTTATATTTTTTTATGTTTTCTATATCAGTTAATATAAATTTAAATTAAATTTTAAAATGTTAAATAAAAGATCTAAGAGAATCTAGTATTTACATGTATCTAAACTTTTAAAAATCAACAAGCTTGAGGTTTACAAGATAAGAAAAAAGTATTGTCACTTTGAAATTTTATCTTTATTACATTCTAAGGCCTTGAGGCAACCACTATAGGAAGCTTTTTAAATCAAGTCACTGTTTCTCACAGTAAGATCTAGCTTCTTATACTCCTAATCAAACTCTATTTATAGAATATCAGTAAAACCTATGTGTTTTCTAAAATATTTTTCATTCAGAGAATACTTCAGGTTTTGAAAAAAATAAAATAAGAAAAAAGAAGTCTGAACAAAATAAATTTAAATCTAAAGTTAAACACATACTAGTTTGGTAAATTTCAACAAATTACTTAACCTATCCTTGCCTCATATTCCCCACTTGTTAAATTTGG
>PVHX01026875.1:0-20139 GCA_004024805.1 Geosciurus inauris
CTTTTCTATTTCTATAAGAAAGGCCTTTGGGATTTTAATTGGGATTGCATTGAATCTGTATAGTGCTTTGGGTAGTATGGCCATTTTAATAATATTGATTCTGCCTATCCAGGAGCATGGTAGGTCTTTCCATCTTCTAAGATGTTCTTCAATTTCTTTCTTTAGTGTCTTGTAATTTTCATTGTAGAGGTCTTTCACCACTCTTGTTAGATTGATTCCCAAGTATTTTATTTTTTTGGAGGCTATTGCGAATGGAGTAGTTTTTCTAATTTCTCTTTCAGAGGATTCATTGCTGATGTATAGAAATGCATTTGATTTATGTATATTGATTTTATATCCTGCAATTTCACATTACTTCTTATGGATCTCATTCTTGGTCTCCAACTCTTGGGTTTTGAAAATGGCTAAACATGAAGAAATTTGAGCATCCGTAAAATGTGAAGATTGGTATCTTCCCTGACAAACTCACACGTTATTATGTGAAATTGAAATACTTTGGGAAAATATATGCAAAGAGAAAATGGTAGTTCTCATTATTTTTCTCTGTAACATTGCTCTTCATTAGCAAACAACTCCTGACATTGATCTTCCAAGTCAGTGAGAGAATTCCTGTTCTACAAAATATAGACCATTTACTTGGTTTTATTTTTAAAGAAAAAAATCTGGGGGAAAACCATTATTAAATGTGTATATGTACACACACACATACATATTTAGTTATAGATGGGTATGGAAACTTTCTTTTATTTATTTATTTTTGTGTGGTGCTGAGGATCAACCCAGTGTCTCACACATGCTCGGTAAGTGCTGTACCATTGAGCTACAATCCCAGCCCCATCTTTTGTCTTTGCTTTAAAAAATAATATGATCTTGAAACAGCTACCACTTAAAGTCCAGGTGTGAGGAACGGTGTATATGGTATACACAGTATTTGACCTTTTACTAAAATAGAAAAACTGATAAATAATAATAGCTCCATTCTGATAAAAAAGAAACCAAGAGGTAGCAATAATCTCATTGTATTGAGATTGCTTCTTTGTCCATACTCTTTCCTTCTACCTTTCCAATAGTGTCTTGTACCCCTACTGAATGACACTGTGTGACATTACAAGGGATGAATTTGCTTACTTTTAGACATAGGCATCATCTGGGCAAGTGTTTGCCAACACGAAGGTAAAGCATCTTTTTCTCAGTATGAATTGCTATAATTTATTTATAAGATTTTGGAGGTGCCCTTTATGATTCATATCACTTCAGAGTAAAATACATTTTTAAAAAGAAAAAATTACATTGAGTGAGACCTTCTATCTCTGTGCCTATGAACTCCCAAATTGATATCTCTAGCTCAGATCACACTTCTGAATGCCATGCCTCCAGTGCTGTTTCAAATTCAGCACATATAAGATTAAACTCATCATCCTCCCACCCACCCAAATATGGTCTTTTCCATATTTGTTATCTTGGAGTATTCTCACCATTACTGTGTTAGCATTCTCTTCACGGAACTATTGCAATTGCCTCTTCATGGACCTTCCTTTCTCCTTGTTATCCACACATTAACGATACATTATCCATACTGTTCCAAGGCTGATCTTTTTAAAACTTTAATCAGGTCATATATAACTTCCTTGTTTAGAAATCCTCAATGACCCCTTAACCTATAACAAGAAATCTAATCTTCCTAGAATGATATGTGAGGCTCTGAGTCTGGCCTTCTTCCTATCAACTTCCCCACCTTGACTCCCTATTCTGCGCTTTCTGTACTCAGGGCAAACTATTTAAGTCTCCAGATAGCATCCTGCTCCCTGCTTCCTGCCTTACATCAGACTAACACTTTCATATGCATGTTTCCTTTAATCCTCACAGAGCCCTGTTAGGGATGGTTGAGAGAATGGTGGGGGCAGTAAGCAGTGGTTGTAAAGAAGTTCCCCTACACCCTGCCAGAGGCCCAGGGGACGAATACCTGGAGGGGCTGGCCTGGCTTACTGAGCAATTTAATATGCTAAACAAACAGCGGTTTACTTCAGATTTGATTTTATAGGAGAGTCTGCGTACAAGCCACAAGCAGGTATTTTTCCTGGTTTTTAGTGGGCTCTAGTGAAATGTTTTTTTAAGAAAAAAAAGAGACAAAGAGAGAAAGAGGAAGGGGGGAGGGCGCATAGCAAAGAAAAGGGAAAGAAAGGCAAGGGGAGAGGACGATGGGAAAGGAACCGGGTGGGAGCAGAGGAAGGGCAGGAAGGGGAAAAAAGGGGGGCAGTAGGGATACCAAGTAAGGCAGAGGAAAGGAGGAGAGAGCAGGGGAGGGAGGGATGTATAACATGTCTGCTTGATAGAGTAAGATATATAAACATTATTCCCATTTTTGCAGATGAGAAAATAAAGAAATGTGCCCAACATCACTGATGGACTGATTCACTGGTAAAGCTGAAACAAGAACTCAACTATCCTGTCTCAGAGTCCAGGGAGAACATACTCTAGTATTTGGAAATGAGCAGTAGTCACCCAGGAATGGCTGTTTTCCTTCCCATCCCCAGTGAGTCTCTCTGCCCTCTCCTAAAGACAGGGACGATTCTTTTCTGAGTAGTCATTGAATAAAACAGAGCTTCATTGAATATCCTCAGAGAGACCAATGGGGGATGGGGGAAGAAATGCCTTAAGCACAATATGCTTTTAAAAATTCTGGCTTTCAGCGGGGCGCAGTGGCGCAAGCCTGTAATCCCAGTACTTAGGGAGGCTGAGACAGGAGAATTGCGAATTCAAAGCCAGCCTCAGCAAGGGGGAGGCGCTAAGCAACTCAGTGAGACCCTGTCTCTACATAAAACACAAAATAGGGCTGGGGATGTGGCTCAGTGGTGAGTGCCCCTGAGTTCAATCTCCAATACAAAAAAAAAAAAAAAAAAATTCTGGCTTTCTTGTTCTCTGTTCCAAAATTTCATCCTTGACTGATAACAGAGAGGACAGAAAAGTCCTAAAATTAATCAGCTGAAAATTGTAAGAGGTCAGTGGAATACATATGAACTAAAGCAATTTATAGAAAATGAAAGCTAGGTGATCTTCTTTCTCTGGCTATTGCTCTGTTTAACAGTTAAGACTTTTGTATTTAAGTTATTAAGGTACATTGAAATTGGTTCACAATACTTGAAGACCACATTGCCTTCCCAAACATATTGACCCACACATGTCACATCCTGGAAAATGCTCTGTGTTCCCATGACACCTTATAATAGCACATTTTCTACCTAGTAAATCGTCTTTTAATTTATTGATTTCTTCACTTAGTTTATGAGCCATGAGAGATCAGGAACAGACAGGATACTACATAATATTGACTTAAATCAATGTGAATTTTATGTGAACATTTAATTTAAATATTGTGATAAAATTACTTTCCCATTTTACCTGTGTTCTCTTCTCTGACCATAGTTTCTTTCTAGACTCTTGTAATCTTGTAGATCTCTTACATTTTAGGCCTAACAGACTATGAGGACATGAAGAACACAAATCCAAGAGTGAGCTGGATGTTACGTACGTCAGAGCAGGATGATTCCAACTACACACATCTACTTTGAAACCTGTAACACCTAGTGTGTGAGTTTTGGTCAAATAAGAATTTTGTTCTTCTTCTAAGGACTTCATGGGACTGCTTCTCCTAGGCCCAGGTATTGATTACCAGCCATGGTGATTAGTTCAGACAAAATCCTGGGGCCTCAGTTGGTACAAACAAGGCCCATCATGGGAGGTCCATCAGAACAACTGTGGAAGAGGAGCTATCTTCTTAGATATTGCTAAGAGGATGGCACATATGTCTGAAACTGCTGGTCATTACAGAAGGAAAGGAGGAACCAACAGTGAATAGGACAGAACATGGTAATGTTATTTCCTCAGCCTTATGTGTGGCTGTGCATGATTTTTCAATTATGGAAACTAACACACTCTCCTTTTGTGCTTGAGCCATTTAATATTTGTAACTGCAATCTGAAGAGTTATAGCTAGCAAAGACTGTCCTTGTTTCAATTATTTTGTACTGGAATTGTCAGATCAAACGTTTAAAATTAAAATTTATATCAATCTTACCATTGTATTAGTATTGTAATTACTTATTCTCATATTTATTAATTTGAGTTTTACTCATAATTTAAATGTAATTTCATTGTCTATTTCATGAATTGCTTTGACTTCTGTATGTATTCATGCGCAGTTTGCAGTTTCCCAAAATACCCAGGGGAAAACAAGTGATAGACAACTGCATAGCTTTGTCATCTTCTTTGCAGCTCCTATTATAATGCATCTATGTGGATTGTCTTGCCATTTTGTTTGTATCTACACCATAGAGTTTCTGAGAAGTAAATTTCACAATGAAAATCCCTTGGGACTCATATTTTCATAATTTACTCCATTATATCAATTCAAGTTCATTTCCAGCAACTCCTTACCTTAAGCCTTACACTCAAAAATCACTAAACAACTTTCATTTTCTAGAACATAACATGTACTTTTTAGCCTTTGGACATATTCTTCTTTCTATTTAAAATGATTTTTCTATCTTTAATCCCCCAGAGGAATTCTTGTCTATCTTTTAAGTTTTAGTTTTACTATTATACTTTCAATGAAACCTCTCAGACACCTCTTTACTGTCCAAGGCAAAACTGAACATTCCTTTCTCTCTACTAATGCTGAATTCATCTGTATCTATGTTATTAAATTCATCCTTGCTGAAGTTTTTGTTAGACCATTTTCTTAACCAAAACATGAGCTCTCTGAGTTAAACAAATCAGATTCCATGGATCCTCGTATGTCTGGAAGCAAGACTGTACCTGGTAATATAGTAAAGACTCAAGTTATATTAGGTAAATGAATGGATGAGTGAATAAAATAATTCATAGATTTCATATAAAAATCAAAAGTGATTTATGTACATTTGATTCATTGAAGTATCATGTTTTAATAATGCCCCTTATATTAATCAATATCCTCGTAGGGAAGGCTCCAAATGGCTGTAGTTAGGATACTTCACCCAAGCTTCCACTGGGCTATAATTTCAATGTGTAGTCAAGGTCATAAACACTCTGATTTAGCATATGTACTCAAGGTCATAAACATTTGATTGTGAACATGTACCCACTGATGTTACCTGTTGGTTTTGTGCCTTCTTTGTCTGGCCTGCATAAAAATGGCCAGTGGAACTGACTGGGAGCTAAATCTGGCTGGGGGCTGGAGCTGGAGGTAGGAGCTGGCTAGGGGCTATTGCTGCCTCCAAATAAAGCATATCTATTATCCCAACTGCATCTTACATCTTCTTTCATCTGCCAAGATCCCAAATCTGTTTCCTGGGTCTGAGCCCGAGCACAACAGTCCTAAGACTGTATTTATAGAAAGATTTCCAACATAAAAATGAGATTTCTAAGCAAATTTTCAAAGTAAACTTTTATTTTTTCACATTTTTTATTTGTTTTAATCAGTTATACATAACAGCAGAATGCTCTTCAATTCATTGTACACAAAGAGAGCACAACTTTTCATTTCTCTGGTTGTACATGAAGTAGAGTCACTACATTCATTTAATCATACAAGTACCTAGGGTACTGATGTCTGTCTCATTCCATCATCTTTCCTATCCTCATGCCCCCTTCTCTCCCCTCCCTTTCCTTTGCCCAATCCAAAGTTCTTCCACTCATTCCATGCCCCCCCATGTGGATTAGCATGCACTAATCAGAGAAAACATTTGGCTTTTGGTTCTTTGGGATTGGCTTACTTTGTTTAGCATGATATTCTCCAACTCCATCCATTTACCTGCAAATGTCATAATTTTATTCTCTTTTATTGATGAATAATATTCTATTGTGTATATATACCACAGTTTCTTTATCCATTCATCTATTGAAGGGCACTTAGGTTGCTTCCACAGTTTAGCTATTGTGAGTTGAGCTGCTATAAACATTGAAGTAGCTCCGTCACTGTAGTAGACTGTTTTTAATTCCTTTGGGTATAGACAAAGGAGTGGGATAGCTGGATCAAATAGTGGTTCCATTCCAAGTTTTCTAAGGAATCTCCATACTGCTTTCCAGATTGATTGCACCAATTTGCAGTCCCACCAGCAATGTATGAATGTGCCTTTTCCCACATCCTCACTGTTGCTTGCATTCTTGATTACTGCCATTCTGACTGGCATGAGATGACATCTTAGAGTAGTTTTGATTTGCATTTTTCTAATTACTGGAGATGTTGAACATTTTTCATATATTTGTTGATCAACTATATATCTTTTTCTGTGAAGAGTCTGTTCGGTTTCTTAGCTCATTTATTGATTGGGTTGTTTGGATTTTGGTGTTAAGTTTTCTACAATGAAAACTATAGAACACTAAAGAAAGAAATTGAAGAAGACCTTAGAAGATGGAAAGATCTCCCATGCTCTTGGATAGGCAGAATTAATATTGTCAAAATAGCCATACCACCAAAAGCGCTATACAGATTCAATGCAATTCCAATTAAAATCTCAATGTCATTCATCATAGAAATAGAAAATGCAATTGTTAAACCCATTTGGAAAAATAAGATACCCAGAATAGCCAAAGCAATTCTTAGCAAGAGGAGTGAAGCAGGAGGCATCACAATACCAGACCTTAAACTATACTACAAAGCTATAGTAACAAAAATGGCATAGTATTGACACCAAAACAGACATGTAGACTAATGGTACAGAATAGAAGACACAGAGACTAACCCACATAAATACAGTTATCTCATACTAGACAAAGGTGCCAAAAACGTACATTGGAGAAAAGATAGCCTCTTCAACAAATGGTGCTGGGAAAACTGGAAAACCATAGGTAGCAAAATGAAACTAAACCCTTATCTCTCACCAGGCACAAAACTCAACTCAAAGTGGATCAAGGACCTAGGCATTAGACCAGAGACCCTGCATCTAATAGAAGAAAAATGTAGGCCCAAATCTTCATCATGTGAGATTAGGCTCTGACTTTCTTAACAAGACTACTAAAGTGCAAGAAATAAAAGTAAGAATGAATAAATTGGATGAATTAAAATTTAAAAACTTCTCAGCAAAAGAAACAATCACTGAGGTGAAGTGAGAGCTTACATTCTGGGAGCAAATTTTTACCACATGCACATCAGACAGAGCACTCATTTCCAGGATATATGAAGAACTCAAAAAACTTAACACCAAAGTAAACTTTTAAATTCCTATTGCAAAACTTGAACTAAAATCTATTTTAAAAGGTGCTAAATAAGAATTGTGTTATTTTTGCAGAAAATGTAAATAATTAGTGCTTAAGGAGTACCAGTGTAAAAAGTGTAAAAAGTTCAAGCATTGTTTCAAAAAATAATTAGTCGCATGCTAAGACATACTGGCATAAGAAATACTTTTACATTAGAGAAAGATGTACAAGTAATGTTACACACTGAGATAAAATAATAAAAAATTCATATCATAAGGCATTGTTACTAGAAAAATTGCACACTAACAGGTTTCACTAGACATCACAAAGTTAGAAAATTCTCAGTCAAGACATGAAAGAAGAAAATATAAAAATTTCTGTTTCATCAATCATGATTGAAACAAGAGATAAAGTGTTCTGACCCCTCCAGGATACACAAGGCAGCCCCCATTAAAGGAGAGAACAGAACCTCATGTTTCTTCCCAATTCCATGGAAAGAAATGGACATGTTAGAGGTATAATTTTCTATCTGATTCAGAAACATTTATGTTGCCCTTGTCATTGAATAAACACAACTAGGAAGAATGGGCCATTTTGTCATTTTAAAATAGTTTCTTTTCATGATAATATTCCATAAGAAACAAATTTCTAGAAGTTAAGACACTTGACAGCAAAGGTAAATTATGCCAGTAACATGTCCTTGACTCAGTATGATATGAAATAAAAGAATAGAATATCTATCCAATTTACAGCTTTGATTTTCAGGGTGATCTGGTGCATGCTAGACTTCACTCATTCTTCTGTTCTGTATCGAGAGGGCAATAAGGAAATTCTAGAATTGAGCCTTTTCCCAATTATTCATGTTGTTTAACTAACTCCATTAAAATAAGAACAATTTGAAATTCAAAAGCAAGAGGAACTAGAATACCAAGAAATTTTCTTTCTGTTTAAAATTTTTTCAGGTTTCTATGCAGCTTTGTCTATTAGTAGAAGCAATTTCAATTAGAAAACATTATTCCTTTCTTCGTACATTGATTTAGATAATATATATTTAGGATGGCTACGAATTGGATAGTGTTCTTTATAAGGGGAAAGGTGATGATAAAGATCATATCCTGAGGGGCGGGGGTCTTGCTCAGTTGTAGAGCACTTCCGAGCATTGGTGATGGTGGTGGTGGTGGTGGGTACAAGGACATGCTCTTACAATACAAAGGGGAGATGTTCTATGCAAACCATAATGCTAGCACTACCTCATATCACCCTCTACGATAAGCTAAAAGATCTTTTAAAAAATATATTTAAAATGTCAATATTTATTTATTTATTTATTTATTCTACTTAGGTATACATGATATCAGCGTGCATTTTGATTCATCATACACAGATGGAGTACAACTTTTCATTTCTCTGGTAGTATGTGATGTAGCATCACAACATACATGCAGTCATCCATAAAGCTAGGGCTATGATGTCCATCATATTTCACCATCTTTACTGTCCCCCGTCCCCTCCCCCCTCCTACCCCTGTCAATAGATTTTTTAGAAGATAATTTCTGATAAGAAAGATAGCAGAAATGTCTCACAAGTAGAGTAAAATCACCATGGAAATTAAAAACCATACTTAAAGGACTTAAGAATATGCAAAATCAATGTACCAAAACAGAAAAAGAAAATGAGATGTGACAAAAGAAATGAGAAGAAATTTCCCTGGACCAAAGGATGACTGAAGTCTACAAGATGGAGAGTAAAACAAACACTTCCAGCAACACAATGACCTAAAAATTGATCAATTCTGAAACGATCTCTACATTGCACTAGGATTTGAAAAGAAGGTATTTTCTCACCATTAAAAATCACTTCATTCTAAGGAGACACATTAAATATATTCATTTGTCTTTTTTAAAAAAATCTGCTAGTAGACTTCACATGGCAGTCACTTGTCATTTCAGAAAACATCAACAAATTTAAAACATTATGCTCTTTTGTAAAAGAAAACTTGGAAATAATTTTAGCAACTAAAAAAAAAACCCTATCATATTGTAAACTTCTACTGGTTCAAAATATTTTTAGTTATTTCTGGAATAAAGTATTATTAAAATGATCTAATTCAAGGAGAAATTTGGATAGTTAAAGAGCATTATGCACATTAAAGAAGTGATTATGGTGACCAGTTTCTCTCCTTCCTCATCCCTATTGCCTCTTCCACTTCTGTGCAACTACCACATTTGTCCCATCTATTCCCTTTTCCCTGTCATTCTTTCCCTAAATATCCTTCTCCAAGAATATGCGATGACTTAATATGTATCACAAGTCCCATTTCAATTTAGTGGGAAAAGAACAGTTTACATAACAAATGCTAGTAATCTAATTGACTATTCATCTAGAAGAAGAGAAAACAATTCCAATTTGAGGACCAAAAAAATGCAAAATAAAATGATTAAAATACCAGAAGAAAATAAAAGATTGCATAGACTGGGAGATGGAGAGAAATTTGGAATAAAAATGAGAAAAAATATTCAAAAATCACTAGCTAAGCATAACTTAAAGCATAAAACCATTAAATGTAGAGTGAAGATAGTATAAACAATGAAAGAAGGTAAACAAGAAATAGAGGGAAATTACAGTGACATATCTAAGAGTCAAAAGAGCTCGTAAAAAGTATTAAAAGTTTTAAAAGAACAAATCATTATGAAAATGAGCAAAGGGTATGTGCATGCAGCTCACAAAATAGAAAATTCAAGTCCCACTAAACTAATAGGAGATGCTAATATTTTGTCACATAATCTAGTTATTAAAACTAAAAAATATACATATCTGTGGCAAAGCTGTTTAATTCTTGATAATCTCTTCTATATAAATACATCCAACAGTACATACAACAATAGACTAGAATTATAATTGCAGCATTGAGGCTAGTGAGAAAAAATAGATAGAGACAGTATGACTAACAACAGGGGAATGGCTGAGTAAATAGTAGTATATCCATACTGTAACATCTTATTTAGTTTTTACAAAGAACAATTTAGACCTCTAGGTACTGACTGGAGGAATAGTCACAATGTACTATTGAGTGAAAAAAGTAAATTTCAAATTTTGTATAACATGATTCCATTAACAATAAACAAAACTATTTTTAAACCTATTCATGTATATACTTATATGAGCATAGAGAAAGGTGAGAGAAATACATATCAGTTTATAAATATTAGTTACTGCACAGGAAACGAATGAAGATAGTTGATGAAAATGTGAGTCAAGAGCTGTGTGTGTGTGTGTGTGTATTATTATTTTTTACTTTGTACATCTTGGGTTGTTTCCCTGTCAGATACTTGCATGCACTACTTTTTAATGAAGAAAAATAATCAAATGAGAAGAAATAATGGAACTAGGAATTATTCTGGGCTCTGAATGGACCATTTCAAATAAACCTGAGTTGAAAATGAACTTATAAATCTTCCTGAATAATCCTGAAACTTATAATCAAAGGAACAATCTAAAATACAAAAAACTTTTTGTTAAAAGGTAACTGAGTTTTAATTAATCTTTATTTCCACTGAAAGCTAGGGCTAAAAGTAAATTGGTTTGCCATGAGTGAATACCTCTGGTCTTTAGATACATCTACAAACAAGTAGAATAGACTAATATCTTCTTCCTTTGATATTCTATGATTCTTCCAGTGCTCTGTGGAAAAATTTTAATTCAAGAAATACACAGTCCATATGTATTACGTGATTGATACTGGGGTAAATAAGTGGCCATACAAACATAGCTTAGACTTGTCACTCACCCTTAAGCAGCTCCACCAGAGGGACAAAAAGGCACTTAAGTCTACACATTGCAGTTACAAAGTATGCAACAAGGCATAGGAACACAGGTGAGGTCATAATTATCTTGGGAAAAGGCAGGTTTCTGAAAGATGTGAACGGGCCATCATGGATCATCAGGACTTTAGAGGGTAAACTGATATTTTAGGCTGGAGAATGCAAAGAGGCAGCAGAAGAGATTGTTCTGTGTATGACTGATAATGATAAGTAATCCAGTGTGACCACAATACAGGGTATATGGAGAACATCAAAATCTGAAGTTGGAAATCTAGTTCATTAGGGTTGCTGGTGCTAAACAAATCGTATTGGAGCCTATAGGTGAGTGGTTCTCAAATTTCAGTGTACGTAATAATCTACTTGGAGTGCTATTATAACTCAAATTCTGGGAACTCAATTCCTTGGGATCTAGGAATCCTCATTCTAATTCCCAGGTGATATTGTTATTGAGAAACAATACTGTAAATTCAATGAAATCATCAAGGCTTTTAATTAAAGTGATGACTTTATCATACTTGTGTTTTAGGTGATCCACTGTAATGTCAGTATGGAGAAAGGGTTGGACGTGGGGACCAGGTTGGTATATTCAGAAGCTATTACCAAAGTAGAGGTAAAAGAAGATGAAGTAGGAAGGACATCCATAGGAAGACAGGCACTGAGAGTCCGTTTTGAAAGACAGTGGAAACTGAATGAGCAAGACTGCTGACCAGCTGAAAGTGTGTGAGAGGTGAGGTGGAGAGAAAAGGAACAGGAGACGAAAAGCAAAGGTATCATACTCCTGGGACAAGACTCTTTCTCCCTGCTGAGGTCATGGTGGTGAGTAACCACCCAAGTGAAATAAAACCACTAATCAATCTATGACAACTTCCTCTTGTGAATAAACTTCTTCTGAGAGTCAGCCAATCCGTCTAACCTGATTACCATACTTCTACAGCTGATTTTGGCCATTCCCATGCCTGAAAAATCTTCCCAACCCTATCATACCTCAACAATTTCTCTACAGGCCTTGCCCAAAAGTCTGCTTTGCTAAGAAAACTTCCTGCTAAGGAAATTTCCTTGCTAACATCACCGCCCCCTTACTTAAGAAACTTATAAATTCATCTTTGATTTTAGTTAGTGTGATGATCCCTTCCTTAATAGGAAGAAGGTGATGTAGGAAGGAAACGAAACCAACCAGGCTACCTGTTAGGCATTTCATAAGATGTTTTGCTTTTAACATTGTTTATTTTCTGCGAGGGTAGAGGGAATACGTGGGATTGAACTCAAGGGCGCATGACCACTGAGCCACATCCCTAGACATATTTTGCATTTTATTTAGAGGCAGGGTCTCACTGAGTTGCTTAACACCTCACTTTTGCTGAGGCTGGCTTTGAACTTGCGATCCTCCTGTCTCAGCCTCCTGATTTGTTGGGATTACAGGTGTGCGCCACCATGCCCAGCTTCATTTACTTTTTAAATTCTGCAAAGTATTATCATTACTATTTTGCATGTGAGGAAATGGAGACATGGCTAAAGAAACACACAAATCATAAAACTTATCTCATCTTGATTCAGGATTTGACCCCAGGACAACCCAAATGTAGTATTTCTCTTGAACTCCAGTTTGATGAACATTAACTGGAACAGTAAATCTAGGAAGAGCAGATGTCAGGAGATAATGAGTTCTGTCAAGGACAGGTTAAATATGGAGATTTATAAAGTGCATTGAGGATAAAATGAGCAATAGATAGTTGGAAATATAAAATTCAGGAGAATAGTTGGGGTGAGAATGACAGAGGAAGGAGAAAGTATATCCCATCCTGATGCAAAATTAAATGATAGACATTTAGGTGCCATTAGAGAAGAAATAATAGTGCAAGAAATGGAAAGGGAAAATAATGTTCTCTGAGAGAACCAAAGAAAATAAAGCTACATACAAAGGAGGAACATTTTAATAAAGGAGGGTGTGGTCTAGAATGCTGAATGCTGCAGACAAATAAAACAAGATGGCAAATTGAATGTAGTTTGTAGATTACAAATGTCTTGATTTCTGTCAGACTAATTTCAGTCAAGTGACGGGAATATAGACCAGATTTCAATGAGTTGAAAAGCAAATGGGTGGGGAAGGAGAAGAGACCACTTATTTGGATGAATTTTGAATCCCAGCAGTGAACAGGAGATTGGTAAAGCAGAAAGTGGCTTAAGGGGAAAATATAATGGAGGTCCTTTGCTACTGTTTTCTGTGTGGGGAAATTTGAGCATATTTAAAAACAAAAGAAAGGAAAACAATGAAAACGATGACTTAGCCCCAGCCAGGAGCAGACGTAGAGGAATTATGCTTTCCTCTTCTAAGGTCCAAAGGAAAAAGGGGAAGATAGGGGAGGTGAGGGGTACATTTCTCACCAAAGAGGAGTAAATTAAGGGTTTATGTTATTGATAAAGACCATCAACTATGCCTAAAGTTTCTTCATTTTTATTTCATCAGAATAAATTTTTCTCAAGACAATGTATTTTCAATTTTAAAATAAGAGATCTTTATGTCAGTGAATTAGAATGGGAAATAATTTGAGGAAAACTATTTAGCATGGAGAATAGCAAACAAGATTAGGAGAAGAGAAATTTGAGACCAAAAAAAAAAAAAAAAGATAAGTTTTGCATATAAGAGCCAAGAACTTGTAAATACAAAGATAATAATTACTCTGACAGTTATTATGATTTTGGACCAGTTCCTTAATTTCTTCACTCGTTGGAGTTTACAGTCTAATTATTAGCTTGCTCAACTATAAATCTATGGGCATGTCAAGTATTGGACAGCTAATAGTGAAATGTTAATATTTGCCTCTCTGAGTCAGGAGTAAGATGCTGTAATTGTTTAGTTTGTGGACACATAGAGTGATGAATCTAAAAGGAAGTAAGGGGGAAGAAATTCATAAAGAAACACTTTGTCGAAATATATTAATGGCTTTTGAAAAATAAAATATATATATATAGTTTTTTCCACTAAATCCATTTGCTCTTATACATTTCTCCACTTCATTTTAGGTACTTTTATTCATTCGTCTCTGTACTTTACAATAAAAGGCAGGAGGAGTCTTGTCGAAATTTTCTTTGCAATTTAATTTTTCCAATTTTATTGTAGTTTACAATGCACTGCAAAAGAGATTTCAGTGTTAGGAACTCATCAATTCAATCTTGCATACAAAAGCAAATTTTCTTCATAAATGGCACAGAGCCATTAATAAACAGTAATCCATTACTTTCCAGAAACAATCAGAAAATGCAGATAAACTGATTTTAACCTAACTAGATTTTCAGAACAGACTCCAAACTCAATGAATGCAAAGAATTTCATTTAAATTAGTTTACTAACATGGTGAAATACCTTCACCTGTTCTGTGATTTTCCTTGGCTTTGTAACATTTTGTATATTGTTTGCAATATGCTTAAACAATATAAAGAGGCAAATACTAAGAGAGAACATATTTATGAAAAGGCTAATTTAGGATTTCAGATAGAAACAATGATTTGGTGCAATGCTTTTAAATTGATAGTAATTGCCTTCATCTGACACTTTCAATTAAAAATATTGTGTGATGGCTGGCCAGGTATTAAAACAATTAAATCCTTGTGATAGAGGTAATACATGACTTATGTGTATAAGTAAAAATTTTAACTATAAAAAAGTTAAAATTTTGTCCAAGCAAAAATTTTAACTATAAAAAAGCCAAGGATCAGAACTTAGCTTATAACATTGCATTTTGAAGAAAAAAAGAATTTTGTTCATAAAGCAAAGAAGTTCAACATAGACTCATTAAGGAAAGGGACATAATTTGAACATCAGTGGAAATTAGGTATTAACAATCATTTATTGGCTGGCCCAAACACTTCAATGACAGTATTAACCAAGTGTTCAAAATATAACAATTTATTCCCTTGTTAGGGAACGAAGACTGGTGAGTGTGAGACCTGGTTATCTGCTCAGACCTGGGGAAGCATCAATATTATCCAATCACCATAGTGAATATTATCTTTCTTTAAATTCCCAAAGAAGTCATTTAACTTGCAACTTTAGGAAAAAATCAAGAAGAACTAATTGAGAAAAATAAAATATGATAGTTTAAATATAAATTTGTTTAATTATAAATTTAAAATATCAATCTGTAATTATTAAGTATGAATTTTAGTTATCCAATTGTTGACTCACTTATCCTCATTCATTTCTGGGTGCTGCTAAAGCCCCAGGTCACAGGCAGCTGGGGTCACTTCTCCATCCAGATTCAGGTCCTGATCTTGTAACTAGTTTTTTTCCTCCTATTCTTAATTTCGAGTGCATGTTATGCAGAATTCAAGGATGCTCAACCAGTACTTTCTGAATAGTTGGCATGATCCAGGCATTGTGCTACTGTCTGAATCATGTTGCACTATTGTTTCCTGAGTTTCTAGCTCTACAAGATTATTCATGCCAGACTCATCAACTCTTTCTGCATCATTATTGAAATAGCAGTTACAATTACAGACAACTGCAAATTCCCATGGTTGAGGTGACAGACATAAATGTGGGCATTTTTGCTTCTTTATATGTCTAGCCTATCTGTAAGAGCAGAGCAGTAGCTGTTGTTTTTGTTGATCCTTTTATTAATATTGTCCTCTCCATATTCCACTTAGTCCTGGTTCTCCACGCTTTAATCCATCCTCACTGCTTCATTCTGCCCTTTCCTCCTTCACTCTCCCCACTCCAAACTTGTACACCCATTATCACAGGCAGATTGCTGCCAGATGGGTCCTAGCAGGCCTTGTCATCCTGCCACAGGGAATCTCCAAGAGCCTGAGGGCTGTAGCTAGACTGAGTTCTTATTCAAGGAGGCATATCTATTCCCTCATGAGACGATCTATTCTCTCATAAGTATGGGTCACACTTAACAGCTTTAAAAGACCCAATCAATGCAATTTTATCTTAGGATGACAATCAACTCAAACTTTCACCTTAAAACTGGAACTTTTATAATGGCCTGAAGCCCACACTCTCAATTGAAAACTAAGAAGAGCCAAGGAAGATAAAGCCTGCAATTTTTGCAGATAAAAGGGATTACTATGAAGCTGTGCCAAATGTCTCTTCAATATGTGTTATAAATTAGAAGGGAGCCTATTCCAATGGACTCATACTGAGTAGGTTGGGAATAATGAAGAAAAATAAGGAAAGAAACATTTGAAAATGAATGTTCAATCCAGTATAGTTTGATTTTTTTTGTCATCTGCTTTTTAAAAATATGTTTAAGCTAGATTAAGAAACCTTGACATGAACTAATTAAAGCCTCCAAGTATTGATTCTATGGTCCAAAAAGAGCCTCATATGCTCTTTTGTCCAAAATATATTTATTGAATATTTTTTTCAATCTTTGTGTTGGTCTTCAGAGATACAATGCTGAAGCAGATGTAGACTTTGCCCTGGGCTGTGTTCTCCTTTTGGTATTATGTGCATGGGGGAAGCGTGAGTTGCTGGGAGAATCACTGGAGCAAGCATTCCACCCAGCCTTGGAACTTTACTGGGTGTTTCCCAAGGGAGACAATAGCTAAGCTAAATCATGAAAGATGAAAAGGAAATAAATTAATCCTATTCTTAGGTCTTTCAGATTCCACAACCTTGACAGTACTTACCAGACATTTCAATACAAAGATGAAAGGGATAAATAAAACAGTTCTTCTTTTTCTCAAACCATCACCCTGATCAGCCCTAACCACTTCCTCCAAATATGGGAACAAGAAAAAACAAAAATAAATTAGGAGAAAAGACTGTAAGTTTCTTGAAGAGCTTTCTAAAACAGATTATACTTACCTTTAGAGCAGCTTTGTATTAAAACATACACATACATGCACATACACACACACCACTCACATTTCTCAAACATAGTGGCACTTTACCACTAAGTTACATCCTCAGCCCTCTTTTTTCACTCTGAGACAGTGTCTTCCTAAGTTGCTGAGGCTGGCCTTAAACATGCGATCCTCCTGCCTTGAATTCCTGAGTAACTAGGATTACAGGTGTTCACTGTGCCTGGATCTTATACATAAGAGTCAAATGCCCAGAAATTTACTAACCTAAAGAGGAAGAATTGAAAATTCAAATTATGCCTTGGACTTGGTGAGAAATTTATGTAAGTAAATGATTCATCTCACTAATACAAACTACAATGATTGATTTTATGTGTCAGCTTGACTGTGTACCCACATATTTGGTCAAACATTATTCTGGGTGTGTATATGAGGATATTTTGGGATGAGATTAACATTCAAATTGATAGACTGAATAAAACAAATTGCCCTCCCTAATGTGGATGGCCCTCATCCAATCTGTTGAAGTCCTGAATACAACAAAGGGCACAGTAAGGGAGACTTTGACTCTGCCTTGTTGTCTTTGAGTTGGACATCAATTTTCTGCTTTCAGACATGAACTTGGATTAGAACTTGGTTTTCAAGGCCATCAAACTTGTACTGTAATTATACCACTGGCTCTCCTGGGTCTCTATCCTGGCAGCTGCACATTCTGGGACTCTTGAGCTTCCATAACTATAACCATATGAGCCAATTCTTCATAATCTGTCTTTCTCTCTCTCTCTCTCCACACACACACAGCACACACACACACACACACACACACACACAGATTTTGGTACCAAGAGGGTTTTAAAGGAACAGAATCTAAGGATACATTTTCTGTATTGATTTTGTGGTTTCTGCAATTGGGTCTCCCATCTAATTAAAGACAGTAATTACTAGATTTCCAGTATTAAGAGTACTGATCACCTGTAGTGCAACCTGGCAATAGGGATATGCAAAATACCTTTATTAAATATTCCTAATCAAGAAACAAGGTAAAAAGGGTAACTGTTTATATGATACTTTCTAACATGTTTGGAAAACTAATAATGAGATTGACTGGTTGCTCTTAATATAACAAGACAGTGGTAAACACCTTACCAGCTTCTACTGATGGCTCTTCTGAGAAACAGTTTTTGGTCTGCAATTGGCCCTTAATTAAGACTGAATGTTTAGGGGTTGGGATTGTGGCTCAGTGGTAGAGCGCTTGCCTTGCATGCGTGAGGCACTGGGTTCGATACTCAGCACCACATAAAAAAAAAAAAAACAAATAAATAAAGATATTGTGTCCATCTACAACTAAAAAAAAATGTTTAAAAAAAAAAGACTGAATGTTTAACCGTGGGCCACCAAGTTACCATGTGGTCTGAACTGCCTATCATTTACTGTGCATTCTGTGACCTATCAAGCCATAAAGTTGGGAATGTACAGCAACATTCTATCATCAAATATCACATATATATGATATGTATATATATAAACAATAGAGCCAGAGCAGCCCTGAAGGTGCAAGTGAGTTACATGATAAGAAGTAACCCAAATTCCCCATGGTCCCTACTCCCTCTCTCAGCATGCACTTATAGTTTCAGAGAGTGTCCTATGATCAGCTGTCTGAAAAAGAAACCAGAAGATGGTTCTGCATAATAGGAAGGCACCATGTTAAATTAGACAATAGCAGCAACACATTCCCTTTCTGAGATATCCCTAAAAGACAGTGGGAGAGAAACCCTAGTAGACATCACTTTGAGCAGTGTACCTGATTGTTCACTTTCTTTGGAAAGAGAAATAACACACCCGAATTGAGGAGAAAATACAAGATATTGACTTCCATAAAAATGCCAAATATATAAGTCAAAACTAACCAATCATCTTTCTCCACAAATATACTATTCCTTTTATTTCCTGTCCTTACACATGATTAAAAGCTTAATGTCCCAGGCATACTTCTGGACAGGCAAATAGAATTATGTATTAGAGTAGGATAGCTGATATTACAACAAAACCCAATTCCAGGTTGTTTTAAAATTTTTTTCCATATTAAATTTATTTATTTGTTCTATTTAGGATAACATGATATCAGAGAGCAATTTGATTCATTGTACACAGATGGAGGATGACATTTCATTTCTTTGGTTGTAAGTGATATAGAATCACAACATACATGCAGTCATACATAAAGCTAGGGCTATGATGACCATCATACTCTACCACCTTTACTATCTCCATGCCTCCACCCCTTTACACCCCCGTGAACAGTTCCCCCATTGTTCCCGTGGCGTCCTTCCCCCCATTATGGATCAGCATCCACTTATCAATGAATACATTCAATATTTGGTTTTCTGAGATTGGCTTACTTCACTTAGCATGATATTCTCCAACTCCATCCATTTACCTGAAAATGCCATAATTTTATTCTCTTTTATTGCTGAGTAATATTCCATTGTGTATATATACCACAGCTTCTTTATCCAGTCATCCATCGAAGGGCATCTAGGTTGGTTCCACAGTTTAGCTATTGTGAATTGAGTTGTTATAAACATTGAAGTGGCTGCAGCAGTGTAGTACGCTGTTTTTAAGTCTTCTGGGTATAGACTGAGGAGTGGGATAGCAGGCTCAAATGGTGGTTCCATTCCAAGTTTTCTAAGGAATCTCCATACTGCTTTCCAGATTGGTTGCACCAATTTGCAGTTCCACCAGCAATGTATGAGCGTGCCATTTTCCCCAAAACCTTGCCAACACTTATTGTTGTTTGTATTCTTCATCATTGCCATTCTGACTGGCATGAGATGAAATCTTAGGGTAGTTTTTGATTTGCATTTCTCTGATTGCTAGAGATGTTGAACATTTTTTCATATGTCTGTAGATTGATTGTATACCTTCTTCTGTGAAGTTTGTGTTCAGCTCCTTGGCCCATTTATTGATTGGGTTGTTTGGGGTTTTTTTTTGGTGTTAAGTTTTTTGAGTTTTTTATATATCCTAGAGAGGAGTGCTCTATCAGATGTGTGTGTGGCAAAGATTTGTTCCCAGGATGTGGCTCTCTGTTCACTTCATTGATTATTTCTTTTGCTGAGAAGAAACTTTTTAGTTTGAGTCCATCCCATTTGTTGATTCTTGATTTTACTTCTTGTGCTATAGGAGTCTTGTTAAGGAAGTATGGTCCTAATCCAACATGATGAAGATTTGGGCCTATTTTTTCTTCTATTAGGCGTTGGGTCTCTGGTCTGATTCCCAGGTCCTTGATCCACTTTGAGTTGAATTTTGTGCATGGTGAGAGATAGGGGTTTAGTTTC
>PVHX01026876.1:0-20163 GCA_004024805.1 Geosciurus inauris
TTAAGATCCTCTAAATTTTTTAGGAGTGAATTCAGAAGCACTTGAAGAGATGCTTGGTCTTTGCAAGCCACTAAGATGTCATCCATGTAATGAATGATGTAGTCATTGCTCCTTAAAGGGGCAATGGCTTTAGCCACAAACATTTGGCAAATGGTAGGGCTGTTTTTCATTCCTTGTGGCAAGACTTTCCATTGATATCGCTCACAAGGGTTGGCATGATTAGGTTCCCAGACAGAAAAGGCAAAATAAGGTCTGTCTGCCTCATGAAGAGGGATGGAAGAAAAGCAATCCCTGATGTCAATGATAGCAATATAGTGGTCTATTGGGATGGCTGAAGGGAAAGGAAGGCCACCTTCACATGTGCCCATTTTTTTCATTTTCTTGTTGATATGTCTAAGGTCCTGTAATAATCTCCATTTGCCTGATTTTTTTTGAATGACAAAAATGGGACAGTTAAGAGGGCTAGTTGAAGGCTCAATATGACCTAAAGCTAATTGCTCGTGGACAAGGTTCTTTAATGCTGAAAGCTTAGGCTCAAGAAGAGGCCATTGCTCCACCCAGCAGGGTGAGGTGTCCACCCAGCTAAGACAGATGAGATCTGACAGTGGGGCAGTGGCCGTTAGAATTGGGGGTTCCTCCCAGAGAGGCTTACTTTGTCATGCATTTGTAACTCGTCATGAGGAGCCTTGTCATCTGGACAGGGCTCATAAGGACTAAATCCATTTTTGAAAGTAAATCTCGTCCCAAAAGCATGTTGGGAATGTCAGCTATGAGAGGGTGTATACATCTGAGTCGCCATCAGGGTCCTTCCATGTCACCTGGGAAGTTACTCTATGAGAGGGTGTGATTCTGCCAACACCAAGGATGTTAGGCCCGCTGGTGAATTTCCAGGAAGGGAACAAGGAGGCAGTTACAGTGTCAATAACAGTAACATCAGCTCCAGTGTTGATGAGACCTTTAATGGGTTTCCCATCGAGATAAATGGTCATACTAGGTTTTGTGGGGAGCAAAGGTGTTGTCCAATTGACCCTCAAAACCCGCCAACTCAAAATGATTCTCTTATTGCTAACATTCATTGTTTTCTTGAATCAGTTTATGTGTTGGTGTATGGATTTTATCAGGTGAGAATTTTTTCAGTCTTATTTCCAACATCTAGATGGAGTAACTTACTATTATTTCCATGTATTTTCACAATATTTATATTCTAAATGGATAATTGAATATGGGTTGCATATACAGAATATATCATACATTTATTTTATAAACAAATAATCAGTATACCTAGTGATTATTTGTTCCGTTCATGCACTCATTCATTAATTAATTCCTTTGAGGCATATTATATTTATTGAACATGTACTACTGTGCAGTAGACACTACATTACAAGCTTCTTATACCACGGAGGAAAGTTAGACATAATATTTACCCTTAAAGTATTTATAGAACAGTAAAATATCAAGTTCAGAATCAAAACGGTGCTGGTAAAAGGTACGAAAGTGTAAGTAATAGGGTTTTATGAGGATTTATAAGTATATTGGTTTTTATGTCACAAAATTAGTGACAGTATAATTTGAATAAGAATTTCAAAGGAACCCAAGGAGATGAAGTGGGAAATAAAAATATTAGTTCATAATAAAATAATCAAATTACATTTGTTGGCCTATGAATTTTGCCAGTTACTTTCAAATGAAAGGAGAAAAAATGACTTATCTATATAGGTTTGTTCTATAACAAGCCAAAAGAAAAACAAAAATCCAGTGACAATATAAATCTGAGAAATAAAAAAAAAAATCAGTCAAGAATAAGTCTAAACACTATCTTATAACTTTGAAAAGTAAAAGTAGGAGTGTAGAAAACAACAGAAGTTTGGCAGAAAGAACAGATATAAAAATTGTGACCCTCAAGAGAAAAAAGAATATCTAGATCTTCATGAAACAAAGCTTTAAAAGAGAAAAGTTAATGTTAGAAAACAACACCAAAGTCTAAAAGCTTAGAATGTTCAGATCCCTAAAGAAATAAAGATACCATCATATGGATTTTATGGAGCATTTTATTTTCACAATAGTTGGTACTGATATTTTTTTTCCCCAGAAACAATCTACCATGTAACAACTAGTAAAAATGGCAAAAGCAACAGGTAAATTGGATAAAAGACTTCATCTCTGGCAGTCCAGGAGTTCACCCTGCAATTTGTCTTTTATTTTTTCACTTAGCCCATCCCTGACTGTCTCACATAACAATTGGGTTGAGTCTGTGAATCACAGACCAGGAAATCTCACAGAAACTCTCCTTCCCTGCTCCACCATACAGCTTTCAAATAACCCCCAAACATGGCTCTTGTGAAGGAGAGGCCACCATCTTTCCTTTAAACACACTGTGGAAAGCATGTAATTTATAGGCTATTTTTAGATACATTTTAAAAAATTATGCTTTTCCCAAGTCTCTTCTTAGTCAAGTATTATGGCACAATGCCAACAATCCATATTTTTTTTTAATTTTTTTAAAAATATTTATTTTTTAGTTATAGGTGGACAGAATATCTTTATTTTATTTTTATGTGGTGCTGAGGATCGAACCCAGTGCCTCCCGCGTGCTAGGCAAGCACGCTACCACTGCGCCATAACCCCAGCCCCAACAATTCATATTTTTATTGTGTCATTCTAGTACTTAACTAACAGACCCCTGGGAGGAGGAGAATGAACGTATTCCTTTCAAATGATAAACAGATTTTCTTTCTTAATTTTATCTAATACAAATTTATACTCAATTTTGTCTTTTATTTCTTCCCTATTTTACACAGCACTCTCCCTTTAGACAAGGTCTAGAAGATACATTGAGCAATGATAAAAAGTAAGGAATTAAAATTGAATTTGAGATTTCAGATAGGTATGAAAGAGTTTGAAGAGGTATCTGTTGATATAAGATAGAAAATTGGAACTTTATCTTCAGAGGTGGCTTCCTGGAGAAGCAGTGTGTTTGTCATTAGAATGTTCTAGACCAGATGAACTAGGAACATCCATTCATCTCCAATGGTTCAGGATCTCAAACATAAATGTGACTGCCTTACTTATAAATTGGTACATTGCTGTTTTTATCCACTGTGCCAAGGAAGTTAACATTGTATTTTAAAATACTCATCTGAATGTTTGCTACTGGATATCTGCTACTTTTGTCTACAGAGAAACCATTATCTTTTCTCTGGTATAATGCTGTTCCCCTGCCTGCTCCTTTGGAAAGCTATCCTGGCCCCGCTCTTAAGGTTTGTATTTCAGAAAGGCAGAGCACCAGCCTAGATTCAGATGTAGTGCTGATATAGGCCTAACCCATGAGTATATTTAATTCCTCTACCTACAAAGCAGGTTTAGTGGGGTAGAAATGTCTGTGCATGTGTGTGTGTGTTTTGAACTTTCGTAAAGGAAGAACTCATTCCACTGTGGGGAAGGACACAGCCTGGAGCTGTTGACAGCTATCTTGCCACTTCCTAGGGTAAGACTGATAAACACTGACTTGACAGAGGAGAGAGACCAAGTTCTTATTGATAAAATTAAACCACTTGATTTATTACCTTCTGAATGTTCAGTTTCTTGAGTTTATAGATTACCCAACTCCCCTTTATTTCCTACAAACCACTATGGCTTATATTTTTCTGTCACAACTGAAAGAGTCCTAAGTAAATACAATATGTTTGTTTCGCTCCCATGTCCATAGAGGGACTTGGGAGTGTCAATAGTGAAAATGATTCCTTTCCATTCTGGCTCACTTTGCCATCTGAGGAAGGGACCATGAAGGCAGCATGAGAGGCCAGCCAGCCAGGTAACTATGGATAGCTGTTGTGGGTTTTCCTGTGTATGCTGATAGCATAATAATAAATTGTTCCTTCCCTTGTTAGGAAATAAGATGGGTTTATTTTAAACTGCATTTTTTTCCTGTAGTGAATAGGAGAGAAAAACTAGAATTTTTTAGGAGAGTTCTACCAACATCTTTGGTAGAACCCAAGGCTGCAAGAAGAAAGAAACAAAAATGTCACTTCTACTCTCTAAGTTGCTCAAATGGAATCATAATAGGGAAATTGTTGCTTTATAACTTTCTTATTCCTATCCAGCAAGACTAGTGTTACAGAGGATCACAGATGCTAGTCACTTGCTCTTGCTAACCTTTCAAGAAGTGGATAAAAGAAAGAAACAGCCCCCAGTGAAAAGCTAAGATCTACAATATAGAAGTTGAATTTTTTCCCTAGAGCAGGTTATTATGAGACACTGGGATATTACAATACTATTCTGGTGGCTAAAGAAAAAGTAAATAAATTCACATTAGACATTAATTTTATTGGATGATATAGTAATTTGTAATAGTCGACAGGGAAAAATCTTATTTTATGAATTTTCAAGGTGTTGTATTATGTTTTCCTTTCTCGGTACTCAACATGAAAGCCATTTATGTCCTGGTAGATGAAATGTCAAGTTAAGAAGGCTCTAAGTCATTTGACATGAGAAAAAGTGTTAGGTTTTAAATTGATGGCAGATTTTATCACATATGTAAAAAAACTATAGAAAATAAAAAATATATTTGTTACTTAAAATTGAAAATTATACAAATCGTAAGTGGAAAACTTGATACATTCTAACAAAATACACTTACCACGATAACAAACACGCAGAAAAGGAATACAGCATGACTAACTTCTCCAAATCCTCTACTCAGTCACTGTTTATCCACTTACCCACTAAGGGTAACTGCCTTCCTGACTTCTAACTCTGAAGATTAGTTACTGGAGAACATTTTGAAAGACAGATTGTCCTATTAAAATCCAGGAGAAATTCCATTAATGGCTTTAAACCTAAAACTGCATGAATATCTGTATATAAACATATTTACTTTTCTCCAGTCTATACAAGAATCCACTCAAGCTTACCCTGCATTTTCTGTACAATAGTTTTATATTAGGTTTTATATTTTATAGTCCAATGGCATAAATGGCTTTGGCAATAAGAGCTTTGTTCCATAACCTGGAGTAAGGATACCATGGTGGTGACGGCGGGGTCTTGGGGTCAAACAGGCATCTGTAATATTGGTTGGGAAAAAGAGCTCAGAGGAAACACTCCTGTCATTTCTTCCTCCCTCTGGTCCTGCTCCATAACTGCTACTGTTTACCTTTTAGTAAAAGAAAAAGAAAGTATTATTTAAAAGTTTCATTTTAAGTCTCTTGGTTCATTTTTAAACCCTACTTAATCTTTCTTGATTTCTACCTTAAGGAGAGTAAATCTCTTTTGGTGTGCTCTTCTTTTTTTCTGAGGAACCAAAATTGAACACAAGAAAATGGGTTAAAAGAGAGTCCAGGGACACTAGCCAGTGTGTGCATTGTGTGGTGAGGTCCAGTGGGGGTGAAAAGGTGAATTATTTTGGAAGAATAATAGCCATTGCAATATACTGCTGATTGCTCTGGGGTTTCGAGCATGATATTCTGCATACTGCTAAAGAAATATGCAGGCTACTTTACTACAGAGAATAATGAATGATTGACAGAACCTGGAAAACATGTAGATATAACTTACCCAGTCTAACAGGTGTCATTCATCATGTTGGGATATGGGGGGAGATGTAACTTTTAGAATAGAGAAATTATTTGGTTTAAAACTAGAGACCCAGTGTTGCATAAATACTTACAGCATTAAGCAAATCAGAATTAAAAGAATGTGCCTTAAGTGATGCTTTGCTCTTTTCATTGAACAATAATCTCAGTAATACTGACAGTAAGAATCTATGGATTTAGCAATTTCCAGAGCAGTCATTTTAATTGGATTTAAAAGGGATATTATACTGGATAAAACTCTGAAAATATTTTTTATAACTGTGCTATGGTTTATTATGCAGAGTACATTAAAAGCCACATGCAATGTATTACATTAGCTTCAAATAATCCTGCATATTACATATTTTTCTTCTTGCCATGAGCAATTATTGGAACTGTTAAGAGAATGATTTTAAAAGTTTAACAAAGAAGGTCTCTTACAAACTTTCTGTCTTCTTGAAGATATACATTCTGAGTTTGTGTGTTGGCTCACTGTCACCTTTGCCAGATTAAGTGCCTGAAAAACCACAGTAATGACAATAAGCAGTGTTTTTGAGGGAAAAGCTAAGAGGTTAGTCCAACTCAAGGCTACTTGTATATATGCAAGTGTGTGCTTGTGCACTAGAGGTAAAATAAAGTAGGAATCTTAAAATTGGACATAGTATGGAAAGTCTTCCATAATAACAGACACAACTGCACTCAGTAAATGTGGAATGAAGGGTAGAAGAGTGGAAGAAAAAGCTTTAAATACATAATAGAAGATTAGAGTCTTTACATTGTAGGTAATGAGAAGATATATAATCTCTCATGTGATCAGAAATTCCTTTGATAAAGCAAGGATTCAAGTTCTTAGATGGGCATTATCTGAGTTAGTCAACTGATAAAGAAACTGCAAAATATCTTGCAGTTGTGTATAAATTTGGTGTTTTGATATGCTGTGAGCTGTGACTAGTCCATCTTTCCTAAAACCTAATAGCACTTCTTTTCTGTAACATTAAAAGGTTTTAAATTATACCATATAGATTTGTGACAATATTGAATGCTAGAACAATAAATATCAAATGCTAGTGATAAAATTCAAATTATCACCTATATATTTATATATATAATTGCTATACACATACACACATACTTATTAAAAATTCCATGTGATAAGATTTTGAAAACTTCATAAAATGTTAGTCCATTAGAATTTCTTACATAAATCCAAATTTTATAAATCTTTCCTGAAGTAAGGTTCTATGACTTTTTAAATACAAACTAATGATTTTGTTAGTTTTTATAGTTTATTTTACTTGAATTTTAGTACTTAGTTCTAACAAAATTGACCCCTTGATTGTGCTTACATGTATAGCTGATGTCAGCATATTACTTGCTAGATGTAGATGACATACCTTTTTTATTTTTTAAAAATTTTTTTAGTTGTTGATGGACCTTTATTTTATTTATTTATATGTGGCGCTGAGAATCAAACCCAGTGCCTCACTCATGCTAGGCAAGCGCTCTACCACCAAGCCACAACCCCAGCCCTAGATGACATATCTTGATCCCCGGTCCTGTCCCCACACTGTCACCATCAACGTTGTTACCAAGCATAGCATGGGCAATGCATGCCAATTATTTTCTGATTCCTACAGACTGCATAATTTGTTTACCCCCTAGGTACTATCTCTAAAAATAGTTTGGGGTTCTGGAGACTAGAATAGACAGATGGCATATGGGGAAATATTCACCAAGTGCATAACAGATCCAAGTAGAGTATAAAGACAAATATTTTACCAAGTGCATAACAGATCCAAGTAGAGTATAAAGACAACTTGAATGTTTCTTATGGGCAGCATGACATTTTGCTCACAAGTTCCTGACATACTATAAAATTAAACACACACAAAAAAGGAAAATATGACTTTAGGAGTGTTTTCAGCCTACTATTTTGGGGGAGTGAGTGAGAGTTGGATAATCATTCCATTTGGCATCTTTGGGTTATTTTTATGGATTATGTCCCAGATGGATATTAGCATATTGGTAAGGCATAGTTAGATAAATGGTCAAATTTTTATAAAAGCAACAGCTAGTAGATTGGCTTGAACTATTTCCTTAAAATGGCAGATTAGTTTTATGATTGGTGTTTTTAATACAGCTTCACAGCAAAGCAGATTTATATAATTTGGCCACCTGCTATAAACATCAATTTTAATCATTCACATATATCTTTGCCAGTATAGCTTATCATTGGTTAATGTTTGAAGATTTTAAAATAATTTCATGATAAAATTAAGCAGCCATCGGGACTTGTAAGTTTTCTTTAAATGGTTTACAAGTCATCAATTTGAAATGCTATATAAATGGAGAGGACACACATGTAAGGGTACATTTATTTTGGCCCTGTTTGTAATATTGTTTGTGAGGACATTTTAACATAAATGATACAGATAATTTACTTACTTAACACGGTCTCTAAACCACCACAGCCAGAAATATGTTTGAGATTCACTAGTCTAGACCTGTGTGTTTAGATAATGAATCCAGCTGCTCTAGCCAGGGCTACTCAGTGATTATGATCCAATCTCTGAAGCTTTTCACTTAGCATAAAATTATTGCAGAAACAAAAATCTGCTTTCTGATATTTATTTTGAGTAAAATTGCTTTAATAATATGCCTCTAATACATAGATAATTTGTGCAGAAAATGTATTTATGCTGCCTATGCAAGTTAGCAACCCCCCATCAAAGTAGCAGTTTCCTAAAGTGTTTAGGAAAGACACATTCAATAATTTGCACAAAGATTAAAATATTAAAAAGAAAATATCTTGAATATCTAAATTAGCAGTAATTTCTGCATGTAAACCCTACATGTGCTTATTTTGAGGATATGACTTATTTTAGTTTTTCTTTTCTCAGGCTTATTTGGGATTTGTTGACTTATTTATTACTACTGATAGGAAATGTAGGAATTGGTTTTTATCTCCTCTGTTTTATTCTCCCTTTTATACTTCTTTTATGGTTCATTTTAACATGCCGCCTATGGGGATTTCTCTTTGAAATTACCAGTACTCCTCCAGCTAGGAACAAATTTTACTAGTTTTATAGCTTATCCCTGCCTTTTATTCAAAATCATAGATTTTGGAAAAGACTAGATACAAAATAAAAAATGTAAAATATAATAATGAACAAAAATATTTTTTAAAAAAGTTTCAGAATTGCCAACAAAAGACTCTTCTTACCACTTATGAAAGAAACTATTTTAAAGCTATTAGGGATGACATGTTATATTTTTAATTTCTGTGGAAATATGTAAAATATATGGAATATGGAATGTTTTTTAATATATATATTTTTAGTTATAGATGGACATAACACCTTTATTTTATTTATTTTTATGTGGTGCTGAGGATTAAACCCAGTGCCTCACATGTGCTAGGCAAGTGCTCTACCACTGAGCCACAACTCAAGCCCCCATCAAAGTAGCAGTTTGAATATGGAATCTTTATAGAGATTGACCTTGAGCATGTAAATACATCAAGACATTTTATATATTTTAAGTGTATCTTTAGGTTATCACCTCATAGTGAGACATAGAAATCTTTAACACATTCATACACACATATAATGGGCTGGGGACTTACCTATCCCTCATCTGATGTAAAAACCTGTGAGGCTACAGGGTGTGACTCTAGATGGTAATTTACCATCAGTATGTCATATTATCTCTCACGTAAGCAATTTTTGTGAAATAATTTGATGCCTGGTATAATATTTATGAATAAATTTCTGTTCAGAAAATAGGGAAGAATAACTCACTCTTCCTTGAAGTATGTAATGATATCACAGAGGAAATTATATTTGTATTGAGCTATAGTATTATAAGATGGGATTTATTAGACTGCCTTATATGATCAGAGGGTGGATAGTCCCACAATGGCTATCTGCAGACTGGAGACCCAGAGGACCCAGTAGCTGCTCAGTTCAAGAAGCTGGAATCTTAGAACAAGAGGAAACAGCCTCAGCTTCAGACTAAAGCCTTTTGGAAGCTCCATGGAAAGCTAAGGGCAAGTCTGCGTTCAAAGGCTGAAGAATCTGAAGTCCGACGTCCATGGACCACAGCAGCAGCAACAAATGTACTCTAGTCTATTGTGTGTGTGGTCATGAACTTCCCTCCTCTTTTTTTTTTTCCACTCAGGATCTCAGCCCACTGAGTAGTGCCATACACATGTGTGTGAGTCTTTCCCACTAACCTTGCTGATCCACGTGACAATCTTCTCTGGAAACACCCTCAGATGAGTACCCTGAACTGCTATACCAATTCTTTAGGCGTCTCTCAATCGAGTCAAGTTGACAACCAAGATTAACCATCATTCAAGCTTTGATGGATATGTCAAACAGAAAGACAAGGTGTGGCATACTGAGTATGAGAATAAAGAGTTTATTCAAGCCAACATGAGGATGATCATCCAGGGAGACAACCTTTAATCATCCTAGAATTTGTGCTTCTGAAATGACATCTGAGGGGTCTGAAGCTTCATAGATAATGAAATAACAAAAAAGGAGGTTATGGCAAATCACTTGCTATAATTTGTCTTGGGTATCAAAACATAAGACTTGCATGTTAGTTGGTCACTTATTCATTCCAGGTAAGAGTTGCAATAATAAGGAAAAGGCTTTTACTGAAATTATTTATTATTCTTATGGCATCATGGGGTATAATATACTTGCTGTATTATAGGTCACAATGACCAAGGTGACAGCAGTCTCATGCCTCATGTTTCCCCAGGCTCAAGAATTTTGTGACCTCATTTCAGTATGTGTATGTGTGTGTATTGGGGGAGACATCTTAAATGTTCTCTCTGATGTGTAGGAATATATCAGGCAGATTTGAAATTAAGAGCATGAAGAGATTTCCAACAGAAAGAACAGTATTAAACAATATAGTCAATTAAGAAAAGGCCTAATGGTACAAAAAAAAGAAAAGGCCTAAACCAGGTACGGTGGCTCTCACCTGTAATCTCAGCACTTTGGGAGGCGGAGACAAGAGAATTGTGAGTTCAAAGCCAGCCTCAGCAACGGTGAGGTGCTAAGCAACTCAGTGTGACCTTGTCTCTGCATAAAACACAAAATAGGGCTGGGGATGTGGCTCAGTGGTCAAGTACCCCTGAGTGCAATCCCTGGTACCCACCCCCCACCCCTAAAAAAGAAAAAGCCTAGAAGTTGAAGTCCATCAGATTGGGAAAGTAAATAAGTAGGGAACTTAAAGCTTATCTAAGGTCAGGATAAGAAGGGTATTATTGCTATTATAAAAATTTATTCTGTGAGCATAAAGAGCTGGCCAATATTTTGGAGCAGAGGACTGACATAAATTGATGGGTTTTAATAATAGATTATAAAGTGATACTATGGAGTTTGTGTCAAATAGGAAAAGACTGATAGCAGAGCCAATTATGCACAAATGGTAGTGGTCTAAGATTTTTTTTTTCAGTATAAAATGACACCATAGGTTTTCTGGGAAGATTTGGAAGACCTTTCTTGCATGTGTTGCTTACTAGCATTAATTTTACTTCTAGTTGATATTTAATGATTTTAAAATGCAGCATATATCTAAATTTTAAAAATTTAACAGTTAACAAAAAATATATCATCCTCTGATGATTTTAGTGCACCTTCATACTTTTTTAAGTCTTGTGTTGTGTCCAAGCTACTATTATATATGTTACTGAGATAATTCTGTAACATTGGTGGATTAATCTTATAATCCTAAAATTTATTTTTAAAAATAAAAATGACTCCTCTAACAACATTTTATGGATATTCAAAAGCAAAAGCAATTTTTTTGTGTTTTAATTTCTTTTCCTGACTCTTCCTCAAAAGCAGACAAACTGTAAATTATTAGAATAATTTTCAAAAGGCAGTTCTTTTCTGAATGTAGAAAAAGAATGTATATAAACAAGAAATTGAAAATCAAAAAGATAAAATGTCTTGAGCCTTGGAAAATAGAAACTCTTGTTATGATGCATATTATTACTGATATATATATAGTGTCTTTATTTTTACTCTATTGTCTTGCTTATACTACACAAAGTCCCTACTCTAATGAGTTATAAAACAGAGTATTCTTATGCATGGGATTATTTGTCCATGTGAAGTATTATTTGATGGTTTTGACTTGATTTGACAGGTCAGGTCAATCAAAACAATCAAACAAGCCTCTATACCAATCTAGTCTAATTATACTGTCAAAACTTAGATGTTTTGTAATGATAAAGCATATCAATTGTTTGCTGCAAAGAGTTTAGGGTTCTTAGCTGCCCTCTAGCATTTAAAATGCTTTTCACTTTAGTGAATACGTAAAGGAATAGTTGGATTAAATTTTGAGCAAAGCAATTTATTTTCTTACTTAATGCAAGACTAGTACTAATGATTCTTGTAACAATTGTCATAAAGATGATTCATATTTTTCTATGTGGCTTTATAAATGCACCATCTAGCATAAGATAGAAGATTCTAGTTTAATTGCTACCATTTATCTTTTTGGGTCTCATTTTCCCCCTGGAGTAACATTTCTAGAAATGATAAAATATAAATCATTACTTAAAAGATTGGGCTTTAAAAATGGAATTCGAGGTTATTACATAAATGTTTTATAGGAAGTAGTACTAGAAGTATCCTGGTTTATGTAATAGTATGTCTATTAAGCCATAGATATAATTGAAAAGTCAATGGTTATATCATCTTTTGGAGGTCAAAACTTCAATTAAATAAGCACTTGTAATTTGCTGTGGTTTCAATGTAGGATGAGTATAAATTCACTTTAATGTTATTTTTTTAAACAATACCTTATATGAATAACTATATTTCATTATCCTTCTCTTGTTCTCTGTCTCTTCATCCATCCTCCATTATTTCTTGATTCTTTTTCTTCCATTCGTCTCCAGTAAGAGATTACAGATTAACTATTCAATGTGCTAACATAGTGACAGATACTTTGCTATACAATGACTACATCAAGACAAAACCAGCTATTTAGGATCAAGTCCAAAAATCTAGTTAGGTTGAGGGAATCTTAGAGGTAAGAGATCATGTTCCAGCGAGCAGAGCGGGAGGTTCTATTAATGACTCAAGTAAGGAAATACTCAACAAATTACATGATGTTTTAAGCATGCTCTTACAAGAGAAAAATGCATGGTGCAGAAAAGAGGCGTGGGAGGATAAAGGAAGAGGGAGGCACAACCTGTGGCTTCAGTTGTCAAAGAGGGTGAAGTCATGATACAAAAAACCAAGTCACTTCAAATTCAACCATGGACATTAGCGGGACCATAGTGGTCTCACTAAACAGGGTGGACTCTTGTCAAAAATATTAACTTAATGGTTCAGTGACCTCTTTCTGATTTTTTTTTTTTGAGTGAAAGAATATCATGGAGTTAAAATGATATCTAAGGAGGGTAATTTCAGAGAGCATTCTAGTTAAAAAGATGCAGAATTAAAAAATGTAGTTTCACTGTTTATAAACTATATGATTTGGGCAAATTGTTTTACCTCTTTGTACACCAGTGTTATTATCTTTCAAATGGGAAAAATAATGATATACATATAATAGGATTGTTGTTGTAAAATTAATTAAAATAATATATTTAAAGTACTTAGAATAATACTTGGACAATAGTAAATTGTTGTTAAATATATAAAAAAATAAATAAAGTCTTATGCATGAATAGCTCATGAGAAAAATGTCAAATATTACCCCTTTAGGTGAAAAAAAAATCCAATGTGAAGTACGTAGAGTTTAAACTAGAAATGTGGACTGTGGTATGTAAAAGATGGAGTGGATGTAGAATTTATTTTCTCTGGTTTTTCAAGGCCAATCCAGTTCTTGCCCAAACATGTCAGATTAGCCTAGATGTAACATTAGTGTAGTCAGATAAGTAATTAAAAGAATCTAAGATTTCAGATTCCTACTTAAAGGGGCAAAAGTTGTCAAGAACACAAACAGTAAAATCAGACTGAATTTTTATTTTCAGAGGTATCAAGAATATTCAGAGCAGGAAACCTGGGACTTCTATAAGCAACACCATTCTACATCACAAACTCTAGACAAACAACCCAAGGACAACAGTTCAAAGGACATAGAGATGGTTCAGAGGTATTTATTGCATGTGTTGGGCTCATTAATGATCACCCAGCCTTTGTAATTTGTGTAGTTTTTGTGTGTAGCACCTGCGACTTTTGGGCATTTGAAAGTTTTGTTCGATCCATGATGTGTCTATATGAAGAATCCTAGAAATGTGCCAATATTTTGTAGAAATTGGAGAATACTGCAATTAAGAAACGATTAATTGGGACTAGGATTGTAGTTCAGTGGTAGAGCACTTGCCTACCATGTGTGAGGCACTGAGTTCAATTCTTAGCACTGCATATAAATAAATGAATAAAGTAAAGAGGTCCATCAACAACTAATGTATATATATGTAAAATAATTCCTATAGGAATCAAACTATCAACAGGACAATTAACCATTTACAGGACAATTAATCAAACTATCCTATTGATAGTTTTATTCCTATTATTCTAGGAGGAGAGTTCTATGGATGACAGAAATGTGAATTTCTCTCTATGTCACTTTATTCAGTCTGTGAAGAGTAGCAAAGAATTATTTTTTACAGTATGTTTTCTAATGATTTGTCCAAACTAATTTTGTATTCCAGAGTCACATATTGCTCTTGGGTTTTTCTCCCCACATTTCCCCCCAGTGGATTATTTATACTTTTAACGAAATGATGAATGGTTCTTTGTATATTCTAAATGTGTTTATATCCTCTGGAGAATATGAATGAAACAAGTAAATTCTTGCAGAAGAATCCTAATAAGTTTACCTGTTCCTTTGAAATTGGCTTTATCTTTGATTCTGAGAATTCTCTACAAATTGAATGCTGTATATTAAAAAGCTACAATATTTCATATTTTTAATAGCAGAGATAAAATTGCAGAAACAAGTTAAAATAGAGAAGGGATTTTGGTTACTTCAAGAGAAGAGTGTTTCATAACATAAAATAAATCCATTTAGGGATTTGTAAATGCTTTCTCTACATGTTACTATGAAACTTTTAAAGGCAAAGTTATTTCTGTCTGAGATTCTTTCCCTCATTTCCTTCTCTGCTGTCTTCTTCTTCTCTTATTGTACTTTGGCTCTTAAACTTTTGACTATAATTTTGACTTAAAAATGTAAGTTTGTTTCTTTTTAATGTTTTTATTAGTGCCTTATTATTATACATCATAATGGGGTTCATTGTGACATATTCATGTATGCACATAACGTAATTTGCTCTATTTCATTCCCCAGTACTTTCCTTTTGTCTCCTCTCCTTCCTTTGCTTGATCCCCCTCCCCTACTCTACTGGTATCCCTGTTTTTTTACTATAGGGTAATATATAATATTTTATTCAACATTATGTATATATAAATATTTGATTTTGGAGAAGAATAAGGCAAAGTGCAGATACAGGGAAACTAAGTCACAAAATTACCCACTGTATTGCTTTTTTTTTTTGGCCTTCTTATATAGCCAAAGTATTATCAAAATTTATAGTGAAGTTTTAAAAAATTTCCTAAGTTGGAATGACTGCAAACATCATTTGGAGATATTTTTTAAATGTATTTAAAACACAAACCTAGGTAATTATACCTAGTGTGCATAGAAAATATATATAAGCTTAGGCATCATTAATCCTGATGAGAACTGTTTATAAGATGGATTTCAATAAAGTACAGAATTTTAAGTTTTTAAAAATGTTAAGCACTGATTAAGGCATGGTGGTATTCCCAGGGAATGTATACATGTACATAGCATGGTCCTGATTCTCTAGGGATTTGTAATTCAGTTCAAGAGAAAAGTAGTAGACACCATGAGGATGTAAGCTCATGTGTGAGTGCCACAGATTTCACTGTGGATCAGGAGAATAAAGACATTTTTGAGTCCTTAGGAGGATATTGGAAGATGTGCATGCACATAGTTCTCTGAGAAAGGATCGCATATTCCATTATTTTCTCAAGCCACAGTTGCTCTGATTGTTTAGGGAGTTGTTGGAATAATCAAAGATGTTCTCTTGGAGAAAGTAGGATAAGCCTGATACCAAAATTTTGTGTAAAAAAAAATAGATGCTGGAGTGGAGACATACAGAGAAAAGGCAGAGCATTCTATGAGAGGACAATGATGTGAATGGATGATAGAACACAGGAAAGCATTAAGTAATTTTTTCAGAAAATGTTGAGTAACTGCCAAGTTGAATTAGAGCTGCCAGGTTGGGCCAAATTGCAGCAGACTTTAAATTCCAATTAAGGCTTTATCAGTGTAACAAGATCTTTAAGTGTTTTTGAAAGTTGAAATTGTGGTGTGTAAATTAGATTGGGAAATGGAAAGAGATGAAGTTGATGCTATTTATTATTATTTTCATTTACACAGCACATATAAAGTACATGTAACATTTCATTAGCTGGAAGAAAAAGGAGAAATAAGGATTAGAGAAAATGATAATATTGAAGGCTTTCCACTACAATTTTACAGGTATAATTAAAGAAGCTATGAATTCCCTCATTCACTCCAACAAAAAATGATTGTCTATACTGTGAGGTACACTTGTAGTTGCTTGAAATAGATCAGCGAACAAAGCAAAGCTGCAACTCCCAAGGTGTTTACCTCCTAGAGGATGTCACAGGTATTCTTTGTGAATGGGACAACTGTGGCAGCACCAGTGCTGATTGTGACAGGGGAAATTATTATAAAGTGGTGGAGCTATTTCTAAACTTTTGCAGCAAAACAGTAGGCAAGAAATATGCTTGTTGATGTTAGATATTGTCATTAATATCCCATTTGAACTAACGAGTAAAGCAACTCAAGAGTATTTATACTTAAAATTGTTTCAGAATGATTTTACATTTTAATGTTTGACAATAACATGATAGAGAAAGAAAAGAAGAAGAAAAGGAGAGAGAAGATAGAAAAAGAAATTTTTAAAAAATGGAAGTGCTTTGGACAGCCAGATAGCATATTGAATTGATTATATGGGAAACATTATATAAAACAAAATACTTCAATATATTGAATTTTTAATGTGAGATTGAACTCTGAGAATATGCTTTCCTCTAACATTTCTGTCCATCGAAGGATTTAATCCTGAGAATGAATTACAAGTAAAATAGTACAATTTACACACGACACTAGTTTTCAAATATTAAAAACATTCCATGCTTGGTGTATATTTATGGGCAATTCAAAATTTTAACAAATGGATATTTATTGAGCATTTTCTGTATTAAAGTGACTATAAAAGGCAATGGGAACAAATTTTTTAAAAGAATAAACAGAATCCATCTCCAAGAAATTTACCATCAAAGCAGGGAAACAAGCATGTTAAAAACCAAACCAAACCAAACCAAAGCTACAATTAAACATGGTCAAAAGAAACAAGGTGTCTAATTCTGCTTGAGACTATCTAGCAAGCTGACCAAAATAATGAATCTGAAGATAATTTCAGAAGATATATTAGGTCAGAAAGGGCATTTCAGGCTGATACAATATATAGACAAATAAATGCACTAAATGGGCATAAAGGAGAGAATGTTAAGCACATTGCAAAATGAAGGAAGAACTGCTGGTGGAGTTGTCAAAAGACATGGTCCTGGAGTGTGGCCAAAAGCCCCTGAGGGAGAGCCTTTCATACTAGCCCATGTTAGGATGCCCACAATGGAATCTGTTGAACTCTGAAATGTTAAAAGAAATAATACCATCATTATATTCCTCAAGCATAATATGTCAAGTAATAACACAAATCTGTGAAGTGTTGTGAAATAGGATGGTTCAGGCTAACACGAAGCAGTGGTAATTTTTGCAGGATTCCTTGGGGTAAAGGAGAGTAAGACCGTAAATAGATACAGGCTTAATGAACTTCCACAAAGCAATACCTATCTATTCTGACTGTAGTACCACAAAAAGAATAACACAAACTGATTAATTTATTCAATAAGTATTAGCTGCCCATAATGTATCACTGTGGGAGATGAATCTTGTTCCTAAAGAGTTTATAAGTTACCACCAAACTCACAGTCTTTGATTCTGAGGAATCAAAGCAATAGAATCAGTTGAACATGTTGTGGCTACTTCCTGCCTCCCAGGTACAGTGAGTGAATTATATTGCTGATCTTCATAGAGTGGGAAGGTTAATGGACAATTATATTTCTTAATGTGCTTATAAGTGCTTCTTTTGTGAACTGAATGTTAGTCTGTTTGTAAAACATGCCACAAAGTGGTCTAGTGGGAACTCTTTAAACTGGTGCTATAAACTTGAGGTTGTGAAATATAAAACAAGTAAGTCAGAACTTTCAGTACACTATAATGAAAATAGGAGAGAATAAAATGGATGAGCCCAGCAAAGGGATAGCTTTACCAACTAAGACAGAAAGTATTGTTTGGTGGCCTACAAACATTCACTGATTTTGTTCATGTTTTGCCCAGGGACTTTGAGCATCAGGAGAATTTGGCTTCCTCCCCATCTCCAGGGGTGAAGCTTGATTTGTCCAAGCCAATTATGGTAAATCTATACCCCTGCTAAGTGATTCATGCTGACATGGGCATTGACACAATTTTGGCAAGAGAGATATGAAGGGAAATCAGTTGGATAACTTCTGGGACATTTCTAGCCATTCTTATTTAGGAATACAAGAAGAATAATATGCCCTCTCTCCATTCTGGCTTCTGGGTGTTATTGTGGAAGGATGTGATATTTACAGATACCACAGCAATCTTAATGTCCGTAAAGGACTAGTCTGAGGACACGTCTACATTCTGATGATGGTTGTATGGAAGAGGTGGAAAGAACCAAAGTTATTCCAGGTACAAGGGACTGACGAATTAACCTTAATCATTTAATTTAATTAATCAATTAATCATTCCTACCTTGCCACAGCTCCAAACTCCTGTATAACATAGAAAATGTTCTTGCTGAAGCCAGTTTTGTTTTAATGACTTTTCTCTTTCTTGCAGCCAAAGGCATTGCTGGGGAGGAAATCTTTTCCTCTATCCTTTTAGATTCAGTATGTGGGATTCTGCAAATTAAACTTAAAAAAGACAGATTAATACAACAGAAAATATATGTACGTTTTCAAAAACACTTGTTTTTGAGGTATGATTGACATTCAAAAAAGCTGCACATATTTAATGTATACAACTTGATGAGTTTGGAGATAAGTATAAACTCATGAATCTATCACTATGATTTGCCATAAACTTGTCCAGAAACTATCGAAATTTCCTTTTAAATTCATATTAATTATTATTTTGTATTATGAGAACACTTAACATAAGATCTACTGTCTTAGTATAACTTTGAGTATATAATACCTCAGTTTTAACTATAGGCACTGTATTCTGCAGTTGCATTCTAGGACTTATTTAGTTGGCAGAACAAAACTTTGTGCTCTTTAACTAGTTCATCCTCATTTTCTCTCTTCCCAGCCCCTGCACCCACCAGTGCACTTGCTGCGTCTATGAGTTTGTGTTAGCTTCATAATTTAAGTGGATTCACGTGGCATTTATCCTTCTGTACCTGGCTTGCATCACTATATTGTTCTCCAGGTTCATCCACATTGTCACAAATGGTCAGAGTTCTGTCTATCCTAAAGCTGAATGATGCTGAAATGTATGCATCACATTTTCTTTAGCCCTTTATCGTCTGAAAACATTTCATTTGCTTCTATGTCTTGGCCATTGTGAACAACACTGCGATTTACATGTTCTAATTTCAGTTTCTTTGATATGTACCTAGAAGTAGGATTGCTAGATCATATAGTAATTCCAATTTTAATTTTTTGAGGAACTACCATACTGTTTTCCATAGGAGCAGCACCAGTTTAAATTCTCACAGTGTTCCCTTTTCCCCCCATATCCTTCTTAATACTTGTTATTTAATGTATATAATAATCACCCCAACAGGTGAATGGTAACGTCTTATTGTGCTTTTGATCTGCATTGCCGTGATGGGTAGTGACATCGAGTACCTTTTCACATGCTTGTTGTCCATTTGTATGTCTTCACTGGAGAAATGTCTATTTAGATCTTTTGCTCATTTTTATAATAGAGTAATTTGTTTTTTTCTGTTGCATTGTAGGAGTTATTTATATATTTTAGATATTAACTCTTCCATAAGATATATAGTTTGCAAATATTTTGTTCCATTCTATAGATTGTCTTTTTATTTGGTTGTTTCCTTTGCTATACAGAATCATATTAATTCGAAATAGCCACATTTGTTTCTTTTTGCTTTTATTGACAGTGTCTTTGGTGTTACACCCAAGAAGTATTGCCAAGATCAATATCAATGAGCTTATGTTTTCTCCTAGAAGTATTACATTTTTTAGTGTTAATTTTGCATTTTAAATCAATTTTCAGTTGATTTTTCATGTGTGATATGAGTACATATGGATACAGTTTTCCCACCATCATCCTTTGTAGATGCTATCCTTTCCCCATTGTATATTCTTGGCATTCTTGCCAAAGATCAGTTGAACATGTTAGTGCGGATTGATATGATGTTTGTTCTATTTGATTGGTCTGT
>PVHX01026877.1:0-20150 GCA_004024805.1 Geosciurus inauris
GCTAAGTTGCAGACTTGTCTAAAGAACATGTAACCAAAATAGGGAAATTTTGTTACTACCAGTTGCCATTAAATGTGTTGTAAAATTACTGTTTTTATTTTCTAGGTGATTCTGATATCATTAGAAGCATGCCAGAACAGACTGGTGAAAAGTAAAACATGGAAAAGTTTTCTTTAATAAAACTTGGCAGAGCTTCTTTAAAAAAAAAAAAAAAAAAAAAAAAAGTTAACTTTTGGTTTCATTTATTTTTCTTTGTCCATTTTCTATTTCATTAATTTCTATTCTTTTTTTTTTTTTACTCTTTCCATTTAATTTGTTTAATGTTTTCTTTTTAGCTAGTTTTTTATATGGAAGCTTAATTAATTTTTGGACTTTTCCTATAAGAATATGAAACTATAATTTCCCTTCCTAAGTACTGCTTTTGTTACAGTTCATGTTTTATGTTTTGTGTTTTCCTTTTACTGAATTCAAAATATTTTAGGTGGGCATGGTGGCAATGTCTGTAATCCCAGTGACTTGGGAGGATGAGGCAGGAGGACAAGTTCAAGGCCAGCCTCAGCAACTTAGTGAGGCTAACCAACGTAGTAAGACCCTGTCTTAAAATAAAAAATAAAAAGGAATGGGGAAGTAGCTCAGTGGTAAAGTGCCTCTGGATTCAATGCCTAGTACCCTTTTCTCCCCCACCCCTCTCTCTCCATATATATTATATATAACATATTATATTATGTATTATATATATATTTTATAATTTCCCTAGTGATTTCTGATTTCTTTGTTGATAGTGGGTTATTTAGAAATGTGTTATTTTATTTGCAAATACTTTGAAATTTAAAAAAGAACAAAATTTTTTTCTCAGGTGAGATCTTGCTATGTTGCCCAAGGTGGCCTCAAATTCTTTGGGTCAAGTGATCCTCCTACCTCAGCCTCCCAAGTAGTTAGGACCACAGGCACTTGCCACTGCACCTAGCTTTCTTCATGACCCATTTTGAGTTGGCTTCAGCTTAACAGTATGCCAAATACTTCTTCCTTTGTTCACTGTTTCTAAATAAGCTTCTTTGTTAATAGCTTGGTGATTAAAAACTAATTTTCATTTTATCCCCTGAGATGGGGTAGGGAAAGTGAATTCCATTCTCCCACCTTAGACTTTTCTGGGCAGGTCAGAGCTGAACTAAGGTGAGCAGTTCAGTTTATGTGAGCAGTTTCACTGTGAGGAGAGAGGATTAAAGCCTGTGGCTTTCCCCAGGGCCTTCCTGGCTGTCTTGGCCAACTCACTTCTCTCTTGGTATAATCTTGGGAGGGTCATTTTCCTCATGCTTAGAGTAAGACTGAACGTTGGAAAAGTGGAAGAGGCTCCATTACTGGTGGTTTGTAGCCAGTAGAGGGAGGGACAAAGGAGTCCTGCACATCCTTCATGCTGCCTGTCCTCTTCTTTTCCCCTCTCTGTTGTTGCTCATCACACTCCCTGATGTCATTCCTGCCATTGTGAGCTGACAGGCCCTCCCAGCCCTGGAGGATGGCCATAAGCAGGGAGGGAGGTAGAGCTGCGGAGGTGGGGGAAGCAGTGGTCACAACGCAACACCTTGGAGTTGGGCTGGGTCTGCGAGGAGCCCCAGAGATGTTCCCCAGCCCATTCTTCCCAAGAACCAATGAGTAAAATTAGGGGCCTCCCTCCTAAGGTCAGGGAACCAGGCCCTGGAGTAGCACTTGGGGTGGAAAATGGCCTTCTTTGTCGACTGATTCATTCTCCAGAATTCAACTTGTTCTCCAACTCAGTGGTGTTTGAAAGCAACTTTATCCAGGTATCCCTATGCCTGTCAGGGCCACCTGTCTTCCCCTTCCTGAAACTGTTCCTAGGGGTTGGTCACAAGATGCTGTGGCCTTTGAAAGCCCTGGGGTGGAGAAAGAAACCACCAAAGCCAGAACAAAGCAGAGGATCTGGGTCCCAAGTTCAACTTCAGTTTGTGCCTACAGCATGAGAGAGCTCCCTTCAGGCCATGTGCTTTAAGGAACTAGACTCAAACCTTACAAGGAAGCCAGAGCTGTCTCCAGGTAGGACCACAGGCGCCCTCTCTGGGCTCTTCATCTGAAGTGGATGGTTTCAGGGAATGAAGGTCACTATTGGAAACCCTGCTCTGAGATCCAGCCTCCTCTCTCTAAGATAGTTTTTAAACAGCTATTTGAATCTAAGGCCACTGGACAGATTGGTTGTTCTCAGATTCTGCCAAGCCCCCAGAGAGATGATGTGACAGTGGTAGTTACATTCATGGCCTGGGGAAGCATGGAGCCACTGGGAGTGTGTGGTGGTTGTCTGAATAGGTATCAGTTATCAGCCAGGTCCTGCCTGTCCCCCACAGACACTGGCCTGATCCTGCGTGTCTGTGCTCCTGTGTAGTGTGATATAACCAATTAGTCAGGAAGCACATTCTAAATGCCTACTGTGTGCAGGGCAGGAGATGCCCACATATCAGGTAGTGTCCTGGGCCGAGAAGGCTTATGCATTTGGTCTACCCATTATAAAATGCTGTCTAAGTAAGCTCTGTGTTGAATAGTTTGGAACAACTAATCCCTGAGGCATGAGCACAGAGAACAGGTACCTGGAGCATCCAGAGCATGCCCTTTGGACTTTTACAGTTGGAAATGGCTTTCCAGAAAACAGTGTTGTAAGTCACTCTTTGAGGTATTGCTGAGTCTTCAGTGAGCAGAAGAGCAGAGGGGGATGTATCCGGTAGAGGGACTTCAAAGTACCTGGGTCAAGGCAGGGAGGCTGGAATTCACAGAGGGTCTGCAGGACAAGAACCCACCCAGATAAGTGGATAAGGGCAAGGAATTGAAGGAGAAGTGGGGGACCCCTGTGTCTGGGGCTTAATTTGGGGATTACTCACAGAACAACAAGCTATTCCCTATTGCAGTCCCAGTGTGGAGGAGCTGTGTTCATGGCTCCTGGTGCTCCACAGGGGGACACGTATGTGGCGTCAGCTGGTAAGCCCGGTCAGAACTCATTGCTGACACTCTTGTGAAAGAGGAGCATTAACATGGTTTGCAGACGGGCTCTGATTTCTACACATTCCTCTTTGGATGTGGTGTTTTGGTAGCAGATCTGTCCTCTTAGTATTTTCAAGTTGGTCTAATGTTCAAATCATTTAGAATCTCTGAACGGACACCAGGCGGCCTAATCAGCGGTAGGAAACTCAGAATGTGCCAGAAAAGGTAGATCCACAGCAGAAGTGACGCGATCGAGCCTGAGATTAGTCATACCGTGGCGATGCTGCTTCCTGTCTCTCTGCTGTCGGCATCACCGCCTTCAGCTCAGAGCAGCTTCAGCCCCAAACGTTCGCTGGAGGCTTGCGTTCAATATGTGCCGCCCTCCGTGTTGTAGGGGACACGGATTTCATCCCACAGCGTGGGCTCCAAGAAAGGTCACTTTTCCCTGAAACGTCAGAACTCATTTTTCTAGGAGCACCATCTGGTCAGGCTATTGGGAAATGATTTCCTGTCATTCCTGAGGCCTTCTCCTTGTCCCCAATTCTACCAAGAGCAGGACAACAGTCCTGAAGACTTTACAAAGTCTTGAACATTGGGGGAAGGCATGGTGTCTTGGGAACATAGGGGTCTCTCCTCATTTGTACCTTATCTTGGTCCCTGTGTCTCCTTAGTGGCCACAGCTCTGGTGCCTTTCTGTCAGTGAGTCGAGACACTGTGTCCCAGGGCCAGGCATCCAGACTCCTTGTCCTGCCACACCCCCAGGTGCTTCAGAGCAGGTCATTATGGCACTCAAGACCTAGCAACAAGCTGCTCCTTGTCCTGAGGGAAGCCCCTGATCCTCCCTCAGCTTGAGGTGTCTGGGTCTCCCCCTTGGCAGCTCTTCCTGTACTCTCCTCTTCTGGGACTTTCTTCACACCAGCTCCCTTTCAAGTCATTAGAAGCCAGTGCTGGCTCCTGCTATCCAAGGAAGAAGAGATAAAACTTCGGTGCCACTCAGCTTTTTGTTATGTCTTTTTATAGTTATGAAATGCCACACAGGGTTCCTGTTGCCAGTGAGCTTAAAGGCTGTTTGGGGAGACCAATAAAAAGGACCAATAGCAGCTTATGACCCAACCCAGTGTGCTCTACACCTGTCACCGAGCTGACGTGCCCTTTTCTGTATCCTCCCACCCTTCTGTTCCTTTCTCACCCATGTACCTGGGGCTGATTTCCAGGTCACTAAGCCTACAGACTGGATGGATGTCTGGGAAGGATCTACCCCCATGATTCTTGGGGTGACGTCCTCAGTGCCCTCCTTGCCACTCCCCAATGTCCTCCTGATGGCCAATGTCACCTGGCCCCAGAGTCAGTTTTCTACCTGGAGCACACCTGGTGTCCCAGTCATCACACTGAGCAGGTAAAGGCTGGAGGGAGGGACCGAAAGGGGTGGGAGGATATAGCTATTCTGCAGCTGGATTTCAAATTGAAAGAAAGAACCATGTTCTTCAGTGTGAAACTTATTCATTCATTCATTTAACAAGTATTTATTTGTATCTATATATACCAAGTATTGTGTGTGGTTCTGGGGGTGAAGCAGTCCACAGTCCACAGTTTCTATCTCAAGCCCAGTTGTTGAGGATTTTGGCTTCCTTTTGTTTAATTTAATTTTTTCAATATAGAGGGTTCTCCAAGAAAAGATAGAGATATGAAAGTAAAATATGACTATGATGTGTTAATATTAAAAAAATACTGACTCTATAGGAGATATCCATCCTTTTCCTTACCCTCTCAACACAGACAATCATGATGTAGGGAGAAAGAGAGAATTTTTCTGACTCCTGGAGATGGAGTCAGAAAAATTTTGTTTCAGTTCCCAGTTGAGCAAACTGATGACATTTCCCAAGTCTCAGTTTTAAAATCCGTAAAGTGGAAGTAACAATACTTATCTTTTCTCCATCAAAATGTTGTTATGGGAATTAAATGAGATATTGTGCATCAATAACAGCCATTGTTATTGATGTGGGCAGATTGGTTAACAAAAGTCCTGGTAATTGAAGGGGAGTCAATCTTGGTCATTCCCACTCTCAGAACACAAGCTTTCTCCCCTCTGTATTCCCAAGCATGGGAGGCTCCAACATGGGAATTTCCTGATTATGCCCAGGATTCTCCCCCTGAAGTATGTGGAGCTACAAATCTATGACCGGACCCAACGCATCCTACGGCTTAGAACGGTGACGGAAAAGATCTACTACCTGAGGCTCCATGATAAACATCCAGAGGCTGTGTTTCAATTTTGGATCCGCTTGGTGAGAATTCTACAAAAAGGTCTATCCATCACCACCAAAGACCCAAGAATCCAATTCACTCACTGCCTGGTGCCCAAGATGCCTAGCCCCTCCACTGAAACAACAGTAAGTAGGGCATCCCTCCAAGGTCTGCAGTGAAATAAATATAGATGTATATATGAAATAAATATACATGTATATGTTATATATATAACATATATAATATACATATGTACAGATGCATAGTTGGCCTTTCATATCTGCAGCTTCCATATGCATGGATTCAACCAACTTTGGATTAGAAGTGTCTGAAAAACGATGCTATGCTGTGTTCAACCTGGCCCATCGACTGACTTCCTCTCACCTCCCATCCCATTCCAGCCACACTGGAAGCTCCCTGAAATTCTTCCCTCAGGATTTGCACTTGCCACTTCCCCTGCCTGGAAAGAGTTTTCCCAGATTTCCACAGTCTGTTCTCTCACCTGTATTCAATCTTTGTTCAAGAGTCATCTTTGCAGTGAGGCTTTCTCTGGCAATATTCCATATTCCCTTCCCCGGCTTTCTTCTTCCACTTGGATGCACGTTACCATAGACCACACAAAACTTACAATTTTACTGTTTTTCTCTATAATAGAATGTGAGTTCACAAGGGCAGAGATTTCTTTCTGTCAATTTCAGAGGTTGGGAAACTTCTCCTATAAAAGTTAAAATTGTAGATATTTTAGTGTTTGTGAGCCTTTGCACAACTATTCATCTCCACTGATATAGAGCACTGGAGAATGTAATGTAAGCAAAAGGGCATGAATGTGCTCCAATACAATTTTATAAAAACAGGTGGTAGACCAGATTTTGGTCTAAGGCCTAAGATTTGATGAACTTTGGTTTAATGTGTTCATTGCTCTACCCTCAGCCTAAAACTGTGCCAGGTAGACAATTAGTGCTTAGTATTTTTTTTTTTTTTTTGGACTGAGCTAATAACTACAATGGAATTCAATGTAATTTTGTGAAAAGGTACAGACAAATTAGGAACTTGTACTAATGAGGAAAACACTGTGATCACATTCATTACTACATTTTTAGACAAACATCAAGCTAAAACTGTGAGATTAATTATGTCTTAAAAGTTCTTTAGGCTCTAGTGATATTTTTGCTGTTATTTTTGTTAATGCTGTAATAGAGTACACACACATACACAACTTTGTAAGTAGTTTGAAATCATTTTGTGCAGAAAATGTAAAAATTTAGATGTGCAAAAAGAATAACAAAGCAAATGATTATTTTTCTACAGCGTAAAAGTAACAATGGGCAATAATTTGCAATATTTTTTCAAGTCTTTTTTTAGATGTTGGTGGATCTTTATTTTATTCATTTATTTATATGCTGTGTTCAGAATCAAACCCAGTGCCTCACACATGCTAGGCAAGCATTCTACCACTGAGACACAATCCCAGCCCTTCAAGTCTTTGGGTTTTTTTTTTTTGTTGTTGTTGTTTTTTATGAATAAAATGTTGCAGGTTAAATGGAAATCCTTTTTGAGCACCTATAGTCCTAGTTCCCTTTCCTCTTCCCAGGGGTGACCTATCATCGTGAGATGATGTAATCTTTCTGATCCATAATGTTATTCTGCTCTATGTATATTATTTTAGATGTATATTACATGTATCTTAATGTTTTTTTTTGTTGTTGTTGTTGTTGTTGTAGTTGGGTTTTTTGTTTGTTTGTTTGTTTTGGTACCAAGGATTGAACTCAGGGGTACTCAACCACGGAGCCACATCCCCAGCCCTATTTTGTGTTTTATGTAGAGACAGGGTCTCACTGAGTTGCTTAGCACCTCGCCATTGCTGAGGCTGGCTTTGAACTCGCAATTCTCCTGTATCAGCCTCCCAAAGTGCTGAGATTACAGGCGTGCGCCACCGAGCCCAGCTTATCTCAATGTTAAGTTCAAACACCTGTCCTTGGTGTGTGTGTGTGTGTAGTTCATTATTTAAAATTATTGTTAATACTAAATTTCATTATGTATAGATAATATTTCCAAATGAAAATATTTCCAAATACAAAAATACAGAAATACAAAAATTTTGAAATCATTTATAATATTATAGGGCAGTCTAAATCATTTCTGAGATTGTGCATATGCTGTGCAAGTCTTTTACCCAATAAAATACTTTAAAATAAACAAAAAGAAATCTTTAGAATAAGAAATTGCATCTGCCCAGGTGTAGTGGTGCAGGTCTTTAATCTCAGCAACTTGGGAGGTTGAGGCAGGAGAGTTTCCAGTTTAAGGCCAACCTGAGCAACTCAGCAAGACCCTGTCTCAAAATTAAAAAGGCTGGGGACATACCTCAATCCCTACTACTGTGGAAGGAAAGGGGTGAGTGGAGATAGGGAGGGAACGAGGGAGAGAGGGAGGAAGAAAGAGAGAAAGAAGAAATAAATTGTGTCTGTAGTGAACATATCAGACATTTTTTGTCATTATTCCCCAAATAATATGGTCTATTTACATAACATTTACTTTGTATTAGGTATCATAAGTAACCTATAGATGACTTAAAGTAGGATGTGTGCAGGTGATTGCAGTACTGTGCCATTTTATGTAAGGGACTTGAGCATCCATGGATTTCGGTTTTGGGGTCCTGGAACCAATCCCTATGGATACTGAGGGACAACTGTGTATATTGGTGAATGCTGTTTTTTTCAGTTTAGATTATATTATAGAACTTTTCCATATCATATAGGTACTGTATCCTTATCACAATAGAGTAATAATATGTTTTAACAAATTTTCTCATATGATGGGTAAGAATGTGACATCTGAGTTTCAACGAGTCTAAACATTGTTGCATGTATATATATGTATTTTATTCCTTTTTGCATTAACTGTTGAGTTCCTATTTATTTTTTTTAGCAGAGCTGAGAATCAAACGCAGGGCCTCGCTCGTGCCAGGCAAGCATTCTACCCCTGAGCTACACTCCCAGACCCTAGGGTGATTTTTGACACCCATGTGGCCTTCCTAGGACCTGTCTAGTGTAGAAGCACAGGAAAGAAAGCTTGATAGATTGGATTGTCTTGATGTTTCAGAACCTAAATACTTGGCTCCTCTTGTTACGTGGTATACTTGAGGTAACTTATCACAAACTTTGAAAGTCAGCCATTTCATTGCCAAGATCTTGTGTTCTGGGCCAAGTAGCCTCTGAAGCCCATCAGAGAGAGGGTACAATCCTGCTAGGCATCCTGTTTCTGGTCTGATGATTCTGGGGCTTGATGCTGAAGGAACAGGTTTCTAGGATTAGGCTGTGAAACTCAAGTATAATCCCACAAATTCCTTCAAGGTTATGCCTGGGGACTCCAGAGATTCTCATGGAGCAGCCTGGCCCTCTGATGTCCATTTCTCCCTACAGCCTGAATGCAGCCTCTCGTCATCCTCCCAGACCAGTGAGACCCTCAGGCTGCTGGCAGCTGAACAGAGCAGTGGCAGTTGTTTGGGACTCTCTACAAGGCCCCACCTCACATCAAACAGGTGAGTCCATTTTGGTCAGCTCCATCATCCCTTCCTCCAGCAAGGATTCACAGGGTCATTGACACCCTCTACCAACCTTCTTTTTATTCTAGATAGTCATGCACATGACTTCACTTTGTTGTAAACCCATCCTTGAAAACAGGGTCTGTGGTATTCAGGTCTCTTTGATCTAAATATTCATTCCCTAGGCAACCCCAGTGTTTTCATATGGCAGGTGCTTATTAATAAAAGGGATGAAGGATGAGTAAATTCAGCTTAAGACATATTTAATAACTCAGGTTCATAGAGTTAGCTATTGACTATCCTGGCTTGCAAGGGTTGCTTGGGAAGACACTACTTCTCACCTATGTCTTCTATCAAATGGACAGCATACACAGTAACCCAGAGGGGAGATGATCTCTAGCTCCAATGTTTTGTTAATTTACTAATTATATTATATTCTTTCTGTAACATGCAATAGAAATCCAAAGCAAGCACAACCAATATGTTGAATGAGTACAACTTGTAGTCAGGCACAGTGGCACACACCTGTAATCCCAGCTACTTGGGAGACTGAGGCAGGAGGATGTCAGCCTGGGCACCTAAACAAGACCCTGTCTCAAAGTTAAAAATAAAAAGGGCTGGGGTTGTGGCTGAGGGGTATAGTGCCCCTAGATTCAATCCCCAGTTCCACAAAACAAATAAAGTACAATTTGTATGATATTATCAAGATGCAGATTTATTTTTATCTTAATTTTTTTCAGTGGGAGAAGTTTTCTTTTTGCTCCAGGATTAAAGCTGCTTTACTTAGCAGTCCCCATAGCCTATGACTCCCTCTTAGTGTGTGCATGTGTATGTGTGTATTCCCTTTCAATTGAAAAAGTGGCCTCAATTCTGACATTACAATGTCCAATGCCTGAAGATTATCAAAACACTGAATTTATCACTCCTCCTCCTCTTTACTAGCCTCAACTGGGCCCTTTGTCAAGATGTCCTTTCCTATTGGTGGACTGAGTTGTCACTCTTCCTAATGCTTTAAGGTGACTATTTCTTAGGAGTTCTCTTTCTTTACTTTCTTTCCCCCAGTACTGGGGATCAAACCCAGAGTCTTGAGCATGCTAGGTAAGTGCTCTACTATTGAGCTATTTCCCCAACCCTTCTTGAAAATTTTTCTTTTCTCCTTCTCCTTCTCCTTCTTCGTACCGGGGATTGAACTCAGGGGCACTTGACCACTGAGCCACACCCCCAGCCCTATTCTGTGTTTTATTTAGAGACAGGGTCTCACTGAGTTGCTTAGTGCCTCATCTTTGCTGAGGCTGGCTTTTGAACTCACTATTCTCCTGTCTCAGTCTCCAAAAATGCTGGGATTACAGGCATTCACCACCATGCCCGGCTAAATTTTTCATTTTTTAAAAAAAATATTTCTAGTTGTAGATGGATATAATACTATTTATTTATTTATTTATTTATTTATTTATTTATTTATTTATTTATTTATTTCATACGTGGTGCTGACAAACCCAGTGCCTCACACATGCGAGGCAAGCACTATACCACTGAGCTACAACTCCAGCCCCAAAGTTTTCATTTTTGAGACAGGGCCTGAGTAAGTTGCCCAGGCTGGCCTTGAACTTATCTTTCTCCTGTCAGCCTTCTAAGTAGCGGGGATTATATGTGTGAGCCACCACTTGCAGCTTTTGGGTTCTTTGAAGTCCCATCCCTTTAATTGCAACTCTGGAAATGTTGTGATATCTCTCTTGTATTTGGCCACCCCTTTCCCTCAGGGTCTGGCTCTGCAGGGGTTTCTGCTACAAAGCGCTAGTTGTCAGAGTGCCCTCTGGGGTAGGACATACAGTTGCTTCATACTGGTATACCATCTGTCTGTCTGTCTGTCTGTCTGTCTGTCTGTCTGTGTCTGGCTGGGACTGCCCACATCTGGTCCTCAGGAAGTGTCCTCCTGTACTTTGACCAGCCACTTGGAAGGAGGACCATGCTTCCTGGATAGCAGCAACTTGTCATTGCACCAAAAAAGAAGTCTTTGTCTCTTCTTTCCTGCCCTCCCTGTGCCTGGGCAGGAATGTGCCCCATCTACTGGGTCTCCAGACCCTAGGTCCATCTCCAGCTTTTGAGTGGCCTCAGGAAGGCCCTCCCTTTAGCCAGTTACTCTTTGCAAAGGACACCCTGGGCACAGCGCAAGCTCTTGATTCCCAAAGCTGGCAAGTTGCTCTAGCAGCCCCAGCTCACATTCCCTTCTCTAGTTGGGGATTTTGGGTTCCTGGGATTGCTCAATTTGTAAACTTAATAATGCACTTAAAATTACATTTCTTATCTTTTATCTAGCATTTCAAGGCATTTTGTAGCAAAGAGATTTTTTAGCCATATTGCCAGTCTTTAGCTTTTAGCTAAACCCTAAAATTATCTTCACTTAAAAGAACTCATTGCATTTATCTCTGAATAGTTACAGTGTAAGCAATTTTTATTTTCTTTTTAGTGTTCTTTTATAGTTTCTATTTTTTCTCTTAATCATTTATATCAACACTGAGCTACATCCACAGCTTTTTTTTTTTTTTTTTTTTTTTTTTTTTTTTTTTTTTTTTTTTTTTTTTTGAGACAGGTTCTCTTTTAAGTTGCTGAGGCTGATTTTGAATCTGTAATCCTCCCAAGTCACTGGGATTGCAAGTGTACACCACAGTGCCTAGCACCCTCAACTCTTTTTATTTTTATTTTTGGGGCAGGGTCTTGCTAAGTTTCCTAGGCTGGTCTTGAACTTCCAGTCCTCCTGAATTAGCCTCCAGAGTCACCGGGATTATAGGCCTGGCATAAAATGGTTTTTAAAAGATTTTAACAATTTTTTTTTCTCCTATTGCTTTCAATGACACTGGCGTTTCTGGTTTCCCACAGAAACACCCAAACTGCCATTAAAATAGGCAGTTGCCACAGTTACAAGAAACCCTCGCTGGTGACATCCCCACTCAACTTGAATATACCCATGAGAGCCACCTTGAACCACAGCCTCTGGGAACAAGAGGATCCAGACGAGCACTTCCTACAGGTTCCTGTAGCCAGTTCCCTAGGAGAGCACTTTCTGGGCCCCTGACACCTAGCTAAAATAAGTGATCGTCCCTGGTGTCTGTGCAGCCCCTAAGGCTGTTTACCATGGTGCCAAGTGACATGGGTGGGGTAAGATGGAGTTTATAACAACATGCTGCTGTACTTCCACCAATAAACCTCCATGTGAGTCCCTCTCTGTTTGTAGGTTATTGTTCCATAGGGAGGATCTAAGCTGGGGAATGGGAAGCTTGGTCCTTGGGAAAAGAAGTAGGAAGAAAGTTACTGTCTGCCCAGTTGAAACCCCAAAGCATCTGAGCAAAACCAGGAAAACGAGTGCAGAGGAAAGGATCTTCAGAGAGAAACCCAACTTCCTTCATCAAAGGGATAAGCCCTTCATCAGAAGAAGGGCTTGTCTATAAGCTCAAAATTAAAGAAATCTGGAGGATGATGGTGACCAACTGGGAGATACCTCTGTGTGACCCTACTTATCTCAAGTAAAAAACTGAGTCTTCATCTCCCCATTCCCTGTGTTAGTATAAAAGCTGTTAAGGGTCCCCCTGGGCCACACAGACTTAGATTGCTAATGAAGACATGGCTTCTGGGAAGGAAGATGTTGACTACATATCACTGGAAGTCCCAATCAATTTGACTACCATATTTCTATCCAGGACGTAGGAAAGCGGGCTGGATGACATTGTGTCTTTGCATATTGGGGTTGGGACAGAAGCTTTAGCCACCCTCTGCACAAGTAAGAATATTTATTCAGAAAATTCTAGCACACTGGGGATCAGAAAGTACAAAAGACTAACATTTTTCTCCTAATTTTAATAGTTGATATGCCCTGCTTTAGTCCCTAAAAATACTCTTACATACTATGCCAGATTATAAAATACTTATTTTTAAAATGAAATCTATATATTGACTTTCTTATCAATCATCTTATTGTACAATCATAATTAGAGTTCTTTGATTTGAAAACAATACTTAGTGAACCTTCAGATAACTTTTAAGAACTTCTTTAGCTTTGTGGGTGGTAAGGGGGGAGTTAATGTTTTGTAGAAGTTTGGGGTCCTATTTTTTTAAAATATTTTTTTAATTATTAAGGGGTCTTTATTTTACTTATTCATGTATGGTGCTGAGAATTGAACCCAGTGCTTCACACATGCTAGGCAAGTGCTCTACCACTGAGCTACAACTCCAGCCCCTTTTGGGTCCTATTTTAATGGTCTTTGTATGGCGGTGTATGTAGAGTGTGTTAAATTCTTTAAGAATCTCTCCTTTTAAAACTTTGAGCGTTAATACTTCTGCACAACCTCATTTTTGAATAAAGCCATGACAGTGTTAAAAACAACAGCAGCAACAACAAAGAAAAAGCAGGCACACTATTCAATGAGTATTTATCAAGCTCCTGTTTGGGTCAGACACTGCACCTGATGCTGAATGTGTTATATCAGAGAGGACTAGACAGATGGACAAGTTACCTGTCTTCAGGGAGGATATGGGAGAAATACTGAGCTCTGTTTTGGAGACAGAGCAAGGCCATTAAGGTTGACATCATGTTGGAGCCATTCAACATACAAATAAAGGCTGGAGGGTCTGCCTGTTGTTCACATCCTGAATGATGCAGAGAGAAATAACTCAATTTCCCTCCCTCTTATGCTTGTTTAGTTGGGCTGAGTGGCAAATCCAGGCTAGACTGAGTCAGAAGAGATAGCTGAGAGGATGCCTAATGTTTGTGGGTTTCTTCCTGCTTCTGTTAAAAATACAAACAAAACAAATTTCCTTTTGACATATTATAATCAAATAAGCTGAGCATTGTTGGTGCTAATGAGAGACATCTAGAAGCTAAACTTAGAAGGGACTAATGTGGAGGGTGGCTGTAATTCCCAATTTATGCCTATTGTCCTAGAAGCACTATTACTATATATCTATTTGTCTCCTAATTGTTCCTATATGGATAAACTGTATGACTACCCTACTAGTATGGTGTGTCTATGAACATTTAAAGGGTCTCTGTCTCCATTTCCGTGGCTTGGGTTTAAGCCTCCATCAACTCTCAGCTAGACTATTGGGACTATCCTAATTGGTCTCCCAGGCTCCATCATTACCATAACAATAATAGCTAACATTATTATAAACTCACTATGTGCCTAACATCATGCTAAGGCTGTACAGTGATTATTCAGTGCACATCACAAGCTACTGGAAGGTAGCTACTCATTACATTTTATAGACGATGCACATGGGCCACAGAGAGACTCAAGAACTTGCTTGAGATTACTTACAGTTAGTAAGTAGCAAAGCAGGGTCTTGAATCCAGTCTTCAAAGCCCACACTCCTAGTATTCCTCTAGTCCTTTCCCAACACATTCCCTTTCCACACCTCTAACAGAGCAACCTTTCTGAAACATATATATAACCATAATAATCCCCTTAATAAAACTGAACTCTTTGACATGAAATGACCAATATTCTAGTCTTTCCACTGGCCACTGTTGCTTTGGAACTTTATGCTCTCACAATGCCAAATTTCTTGTAGTTTCCTAAGTGCACCATGTTTTTAGATACTGCTGGATGCTCATTTACTGTCCTTCTACCAAGACACTTTCCTTTGCTTTTTCTATTTCCCTCAAGATACTTGTCCTTATCGACAGAGTTTTTCTATACTATTTATGTGCCCTGTGTGTGCCTTGTATTATAGCATTTCTCACTTTATTGTATTATTTGTTTACGTGCCTGTCTCCTTGGAAGAAACTACAAACTCTTTCAGAAAAGGTATCATTTGATTTCAGAATGCTTTAGTTGCCAGTAAAAGAAATTGACTATAACTTAAACCCAATGGATTTCATCGGAAGGATGTAGGTTGACTCACAGAATCAAAAGGACAACTGAAGAGCCAGTCTTAGAATGCAATGACACCTGAACAGCTCTGGGAATCAGGGAGAGGTGGCTAATTGGCCATCACATCAAATGCTGCAGCAGGCTGAGTGTTTTCCTCAAAAGAGTGTTATAAGGGAACAAAGAGGAACGGATGTCTGATAGCTGATAATAACAATATCCCCTGCACTCTCTTTCTTCTGTTATGGAAATTGCGAGGAACCATCCATGGAATGCATCAAAAACTTCTCTACAGCACCGGAGAGTTGGGCTGGCATTTTGAGCCTCCTGTGGCATTCCACAGCCAGGTCTGCCTAATGCAAGTGCCTGCCCCTTCCCCTCTGCTAAGGAAGTTCTTATTGCACCACCAGGAATGGGCATACTCCTTTAGGCACTGAGTTAGCTTATCTGTCTCTGCAGCCCTCCTACCTTGGTAAAGAATGTTCTATGAAAGGTCTTTGAAGGCCCCTGATAAAAATAAAGCACACATGGGGTCCATTTTGCCAGTTTCTAGTTGCCAGAAGTCAGGAACCAGATGTTGAAAGTCAGAATCATCTGGTTGTGGGCCCGTCCTATCCCTGCATTTTAAAACTATTTTATGTTTCTGTGTTTTTACACCATTTCATTTCTTTTAGCCAGACCTTTACTGGTCAGGGAATCTCGTCCCCACCATCCACGCGGGACATGGACGGCAGGAAATAGTCTGCCATGGTCTTGTATACATCTCTACACATCCTTGCTAAGTATGCTGAATTTCAAAGCCTAACTGTTCTCTGACCCTGAGCTGTTTCTGTAGCTAGTCATATAGGCAATTAAGAAGGTCAAGGCAGCCACAGCATGGTTATCTGCTGACTTCTTGCTCTCCCAGGGAAGGATCTGGTTTGACTACTATTTGCTTAGCCCTGGGCTCTTGGCTGCACTGCAGCCCATTGCTGGTGTAGCCCTGGCCTGGGCCCACCGTGTTGCTTGGGGCAGGGCAATCAGGACTTCCTTGTGGATGCTCCTGCCTTTTGCTGAGCTAGTAGTATTAAACTGACCCTTGAATCTCCTCACCTACCTTAGGCACCCCAACAATTATGGTAAGTCAAACTGCTTGCTTGTTTAGTCATTTTTTTAGAGTATTGTTACTCGTTGCCATCCACTGTGAGATCTAGCTTCTTCTCTGACAGTGTCCCCCAAATTACATATACTCTCATTCTATCATTTTATTCACTATTAAAATAATCTTCAACTAACATAATGTCTTTGTTTTTCTTTTGTTTTATGTATGGTATTTAAAAAAAGTTTTGAGACAGGGTCTCACTAATTTGACCAGGGAGACCTTGAGCTTTTGATCCTTCTCCTCAGCCTCCCGAGTAGCAGGCATTACAGATTATACCACCATGCTTGGGCTGTTTTGAAGAAAATACTTCTCTTTATAAAGGCCACGCCAAGCCTCTGTCTTAGGTCTGTTCAGGCTGCTGTAACAAAAATATCAAACTGGGTGGCTTATAAATAATAAACTTTTATTTGTCTTAGTTCTGGAAGCTGGGAAGTCCAAGATCAAGGTGCTGGCAGATTGGGCATCTGGTGAGGACCCATTCCTCATAGATGGCACCTTTTTGCTGTGTCCTCAGCAGGCTGTTTGCTGTGGTGAAAGCAGGCCCTCTCTTGGGCCTATGATGAGGGCTCTAATCTCATACATGAGGGTTCTGCCCTTATGTAACACCTCCCAAAGGCTTTCCCCTCTTAACATTGTCACCTTAGGAATTAGATTTCAACATCAGAATCCTGAGGGACATAAATGTTCTGCCTATAGCAACTCTCTGAGTTATGCATCCCTTCTCAAATCTAGATCCTCTGGGTAATGTCCCATCTTCCTCTGGTTTGATTCTATCTAACCTTTGTGTTCCAAAACTTCCAGATCCAATGGAAAATTTAAATGCCACAAACACATCCTGCACACAATAATGAGAGGAGGAATAATTTACGTAACATGTGTCACTGCAAAGAAAGAAATACAGGTAGGAGTTTCAGTTCTTGTTCCTGTATCTTGGTCCAAAGCAGTAGTAGCTGGTACTTAGGATTTGGCTATTTTATACCCATTTCATGTACTTCCTGCTTAGCCCTACTAGTACCTGATTGGAGTTCTTTCCCTGGTAGGAAGATCACATACTTTCCTTCCTAAAGGTCCAAGCCCTTGATGGTTTTGCTCATGCAGTTGTTATGATCTTCTGTTGGCTGAACAGGGTGCAGTGAGGGTGCATCTCCATTCCATTTGGGTGCCATCCCTTCTCCTTCCTGCACCCACTTTGTAGAAGCCACTCTTTTTGTCCTCAAAGGCATTCCACTCCAAACAGCTCAGAATCCCCCTTATATATATATGGCCACCATTTTTACCTAAAGGAAAGGTAAGATGGCAACATCTCTCTCAGTTTTCAATCATTGGAATGATTTCTGTGCCCTTAGACATTAAAATCTCCCAACTTCAGACATGTACATTATAAAATTTTTTCAGACAACTTGTGTTTGTCAGCTTTCTGTTACTGCAGCAAAATTCCTGAGATAAAAAACTTGAAAAGAAGAAAGGTTTGTTTTGGCTTACATTTTTGGAGGTTTCAGTCTATGGCCTGTTGGTCCTGTTGCTTTTGAGCCTGTAGCAAGGCAGCACATCATGCTGGGAGCACATGGTTGAAGAAGCCCATTCACCACATGACTGTGAATGAAAGAAAGGAGAAAGAAGGAGCTGTGGTCCCAATATCCCCTTCAAAGTCATACTTTCAATGACCAGAAGACCTCCCACAAGGCCTTCTCTCTGAAAGTTTCCACAGCTTCCCAATAGAGCCCAGCTGGAAAACTGGGGGGACATTCTAGATCTAAACTATAGCCTAACTTTGGAGGAAACTCCTGGAGGATGTACTCCATTAAGACAAAATCAATTCAGAAAGAGGAAAATATAGGCCCAGGAAAGGGGTGGGTTCCATCAAGGAAAGAAGTGAAGGGAATATCCAGGATGACCTTTAAGGAAGAGCCCAGAATGAGAGCAGGGCAGCTATTGTTGGCCAGGAGAGAGGACCCTGCTCAATGTGTCAGCGATCAAGTTGATGGAATGCCTGACAGGGGAGTATATTGAGAGGAGATTCACACATGTGGCAGAGTTAAGGGAATGTAAGGAGCAGAGAAACCAAGCAAACAAAACCACGAAAATAATTATGATCCCCCAGAAGAAAATGCTGAACAAAAAAGAAATATCATTTAAGTGTGTACTAACTCTGTGACACTTAATACTATAAACATTGAATAAAGATTTAATCAAAGGTGATGAGAACTATGGTTGGAGGATGGGTGAAGGGCAGGTGTGTTGGCAGGGAGGGAAGGAAGGTGAAGATGAATTCCATCCTCCATAATCGGAAGTTCTGTGCCTCAGAACTCCTTTGGTGCCTGCTTATTCCCTCAATGGATCTGTGCAGACGAGATCAAACAGGCTCATCTTCCCTGGTTTCCCATGGGTTTGGCCAGTGGGAGGTCCAGGTAGTGACCAGAGGGAGGAGGAGTGAGTCAGGACAACTCTTCCTCCCTTGTGGTCACATAAGGGCGGCTCTGTCCCTTAACAAGGGAAACAGTGCCTGTCATGGGCCTCCTCTAGGAGAGTCTCCTTTCCTGGCCCAGTAACGGCTCCCTTCCCTTATCTTTCAGGTTCGTGGCAGACTTAGCTAACTCCATGCTCCCCTCCTGAATTTTATGTGGATAGGGATGAGATTCATCTCCACACAGGTGTGGCAGTAGGGACAGTATCCATCCTAGCCAAGTAGTTAGTTCTCTTCTCTCCAGCTTCTTGCTTCTCTTGCGGTTCCAGCCTATTCTCGACACCTGGTGCCCTCAACCTTCAGTTGATGTCAAGAGCCCCCAGCTGCCTTCCACCAATTTCCTCTTGTCTTATTTGGCTTATTGGTTTGCGTATCCAATAAGTGCCTGGTTCCTACCAGACACCCAATTAAAGGTTGTTAGATAATCCATTTCTGCCATCACCAATTGCCCCACGCTGTCCCCGCTGCACCCGCCACCGCCCAATAAGGTAAGAGACTATAGCTCTTGAGTTGTAAAATCCAAACTCAAAATGGAGTCACTCCAGCTCAGGCCTGCATGTATCTGCTAACCTGCTCTTTGTGCTTCTGTGATTAATGCTTTGCTATGTTTGCTTCTCATGGATGGGGGAGGGGGTGCAAAACCACAGGCTGCCAGACCCCCTGGCCAGTTACCTAAAGTTCCAGGAACTGAAAGGGGACATAAGAGGCACTGTCACAGTTGAACTGTAAATAACTATAGGTTAAATACCTGCCAAATCATGTTTTCCTGAGTCATGTAGCTAGCCCACCCTATAATAACCTCCAAAACCCTCACTTCGAGGTCACTCTCTGAAGGAAAGGAGAGCTGACCCCAATCGATTGGCCTGTGTGCCTATTTCCTCAATAAACTTTGCTGCTTCTGCAGAGTTGTCTGGGCTGCACTTCTTGGGGAGAGGTGCGGGTTGGATGCAACAGAATGGGCTTCTCAGAAGCCCATTGATTGATTTCACAGAAACTGTTTGTTAGATAAAAATAACACCACTTAAGGGATTAGTAAAGCTATTAGTAGCCAGTAAGCATGCCATGGAAAAGAGAAAAGAAACAAAGCATTGTAATCCAGAGTCAATTAAAGCCCACTAGTTTGTGACATTTGCAAAAACAATGAAAAACATGCATCTTAAGGTTTCTAAGATGGAATTTAGAGAAAATGCCCTCAAGGAAAATAACAAGATAGACCCACTTAAATATGTAGTGGGAATGAGATAAGAACTTCACAGTTGCCCCCTGGAAGTCTTGAGAAAACTATTAAATGGAGGGTCCATGATGACTCTACTGGTGCTGACCCAACAGCAGGGAGGAGAGGTAGAGAGTCTGGGAACACTGAGCACATAGAAACCAGCAGTTCCAACCTGCACTTGGGTACCATGGAATTCACCCTGGACCCTCAGAACCACAGGCTGTTCATTTGGAGAAAAAAAAAAACAAAACAAAACAACACAAGGGGCCAATCTTGAGAAATCCAAGACACTTGTTTGAAAAGGCAAAACACTGAAAGGACCGCGCCGGGAAAGGAGAGCTGACACTGTTCTGAAAAGCTTAGTAATGGGTTCCAAAAGTTTTGGCTGCCCCTTCGGGCCCTTGGTCGGAATACTCCTGAAGATACAAATGAAAGTTCTCCAAAACAGAGAAGTCTGAAGTTGTGGATGGTGACCACAGTGGTGAAGAGACAAGGATTGAGAGTGGGACTCCTGTTTTAGTGATGGATTCTTGTGGAAGAGTGGAATCATCTAGGAAAATATCTGAACCTACAGACGCTCTTTATGAAGACTCTGATTTGGGAAGGGAGCAGGCCAAGCCCAAGGAGAAGACTGACTGTAAATGCTTTGAATGTAGGGAGGGATTTATCCAGCATTCCGTCCTGATTTAACATGAACT
>PVHX01026878.1:0-20138 GCA_004024805.1 Geosciurus inauris
TGTATGTGTATTTTGAGATCCAGATACCATCTCTGGGCCTGATCGTCTTTAGGAAGAAACCCAGATTCCAGGATTCCCTCAGTCTGCTTCTGTGAGGGTATAATTCAGCATGTGAGGAAACACCTCTTGTCACCTGTAAACAGAGGGTTTACAGTGAGACGTCAAGAAATGGAACATTGAAAAGTGAAAAGAACAGGAAAAATAAATTGTAAATTTTATATTGGTGTACCTGGAGTTAGGAAAACTGGATTCATGTAAGGAGAAGCAAAAGTATAAAATCAAAAATTGTCCTGAGTTAGATTAGTGTTAGAGAATTAGCAAGCATATGGAAAAATATAAATAATGCTGAGTATGTTCCTCTGAGAAGGTGTGGTAATGCATAGGTGACTATATAAAATGCTACATAAATATGAGTCATACAGAGTCCTAAAAATACAGTATATAAACATGAGAACCTGTTTATGAATGTCATGTAAGATAAACTGTAATTGATATGCAAATTTCATCATGTAAATTAAAACTAAAAAGCTAAATACTCTGGGAGAATTTTATGGGGGTATGTGGAATGAAGACAAGTTGGTTGAGATACAGAAATAGGTGAAATCTTACATCCATATATTTTGGGACTTAGATTTAATGTTAAAAAATCAACATGAATATGGAGTTACATGTATATTCTTACAAAAGAATTTTTGAACATCTGAGGGAAAGTACATGACTACATAGAACACTAAACAAGAATGAGTAACCTGAGAGACCCTTAAGAATGTATTATGTACAACAGTGGCAGATAAGTTGAATCTCATGTACAATACAAATAGTTGTGGATGCAAATTGAATATTTAAAATTGAAAATGTTATTCCCAATACTTTTGAAAACATAATGGTGTACCTGGAGGAATAAAAACATAGGAATTTGGTTCAAAGTAGATCTAATACTGTATCCAATTTGTACTGACTCAGGGTTAGTATGAAAGAATTCACATGTATAAGGAAACATAGGAAAATTCATAAACATATACTTTTCAATATTTGTGATAAAATATACATTAACTTATATAATTGTACAGAAAAATTAGTCAAGTTACTGTCACATGAAAATATATTTTGTGAATATGAAAACAACAAGCTGAAATTTGTTCAGAGTATAAAGTGCTATGTATGTAACTTAAAATTAATAATTAAAAAGAAATTTTGATATGCATTTAAAAATATTTTATTGTTTCTGGATTTAAAGATATTCAGAACTCACAACAGATATAGGCAAAATTAAATATTGTATTTGGTACTGACACATGGGTAAGGATGGGGATTAGCAGAAACATGGAGAAATCATGAATATTTCTGAGCATGTAGTATGAAAAATAGGTGGAAAACTTAGGTGAATTCATAGAATATTACACATACATGTGTTCTCAGAGAGCTATAGGAAAATACATTATGAAAATATGAGGCAGTTAGGTGAATTTCTGATATACTATGCATAAAACATGTAAAAATTGTAACAGAAAGTAAAAAATGGATGGAGAAATAGTTTTGGAATGTTACATAAAGGTATCTAGAATTTTTAAAAAATGAAGGCCTGGTAGAGAAGTAGGCAAAAATTTATCAAACCTTGTACTGACTGGTTTCAGGGTGTGATAATTAACCTGAATTTGGAGAAATATGTATATTCATAAGAGTGTACTTAGAAAATATTTGAACAAAACATACCTGAATTCATAGAATCCTACACAGGCATGAGTACATTGAGAGACATTGGGAAATGAATTCTGTCAATAAGTGAAATTTAGAATGAATCTCTTATTGGATATACAGTTGGTGCCAGCAGTAGAAGGACAGTCCATGTTGATAGATAAGTTGAATCAGCATGGAATGAAAAGGCCAAGTAGTTTGGACAATTGGAGAGCTATTGAAATGTTCATTACTACTGAGGAATTTCTCTATCCTTTTCATGAACAACTGCCACTGCTGCCATCTGTTGCTAATGATTATCTTCCCGGTAATATGTTCATTATGCCACTCCTTGCCAAATTACAGACACCTGGTCCATTTTCTCTATCTATAAGGTGGAGGAAAGTTGGGCTACACAACAAGCATAATCTGGGCTAGTCACATAAGTACAATTGAGGGAAGAGATGAAAAGAAGAGTACAAGAGAGAGAAGAGGCCATATTAAATGGGAATACACATGTACTCTTGAGATACAGATACCACCTATGCCTCTCATTTCCTTTGGGAAGAAATCTGTTGCCCCTTAGCAAGAAACCAGGCTTCAAGGATTCCCCCAGTCTGCTTCTGTGAGTAAATTTAGCATGTGAGGAAACACCTCTCATTGCACGTATGCAGAGGTTTTACAATGAGGCATCAAAAATGGAACATTAAAAATTTAAAAAAAAATAGGCAAAACATATTGTAAATTTCATATTGGTGGACCTGGGGTTAAGAAAAATGTATTCATGTATAGGTAAAACAAAAGTATAAAAACAAATATTATGCCCCTCACTCCCAATTACTGATACCTAGTCCATATTTTATATCTATAAACTGGAGGCCAATTGGGCATCACACCAAGAATAATGTGGGTTAGTAACATTGTTACACCAAATCAGCAAGAAACAACAAACTTATAGATTCTTTCATTAAAGGTTTATTTTTCAGCCAGCAGAACTTCAAAGCCAGTTAGAGCCAATTCAAATTTGCACCTCCTGACTTGGTTTAACTTACAGATTATATAGCAACAGAAAACTGTGAATCAGGCACTATGATATTTTCTCTTTTTACCCGAGGCTAGCAATCCAAAAACACAGAAGCAGAAATTGCAGCTAGCTAAACCCACCCTATGCCCAACCTACATTTGGGAAATAGTTTGTAACACTTTTTAGTAAGCATCACAGGTTTGGCGAGCATTCTGGAGTTGTTGGGTTTTTTTCATTGAAACTTAGTTCAAGATAACCACAACTCTTTGCAAGTTAAAGTATGTTGATGTTTTGGCTAAATTTAAGGTGGTTTACTGGGCTAAAGTAAAGGTGGCTGACAGGCCAGACAACATGGATTTGCTTAAGCTAAAAGCTACCACATTCTTCACAGGTCTTTAACATTTGAGTAAATCCTTACTCAAAAGTCGGTATGCTTTAAATCTTCCACTGATAATTAGTCATAATCCTTTACATATATACATATTCCCAAGTCTTGTCTAGATTTCAATTACATCCTGGGGTTGCCCATGACTTAACAGTAAGAATAATAGGGTTGCATGACATCAGGGATCATCTCTCTTTATTTAGGACATCATTTATAGGCTAGGTGGGAGTCATGGCTGGTCCATGGAGCTAAAGTCTTGCAGCCTTAACTGGCATTTTGGCTTTGACTATTAGGGCACACATTGGCAGGATATATGTGAAGTTGTAAGTCAGGGTTGGTTTCTTCAAATACTAAGCATGCAGTTATTTTGCCTGCCACCCTATAGGGGTTATGACCATCTCTGGAGCCATCTGTTATCTCTGATATTAATGTGCACAAATATATCCAGAAAATGGGCTGTTCAGAAGTTGTCAGAATCTGCATGATTTGTCCAGTATGAGTTTTTTAATGTTCCCATATTTGTACAGTGGGTTGATGGGGAGAACAAACAGATAAAAGAGAGTCAAGGTGAGAAAGAAAGGGAAGGGGGCAGGTTGAGGGATCCTGGCTAGGTATCTCATTTGATTCTTATCTATAAAGGTGAGTCATTGGTGGGGATGGTCCATCTGGAGTCTTTAAAAGTTTCTTTAGGCAGGGCTGGTTTGATGTAAGTCAAAAGTATCCAGGTTGTTTTTCTAGTTACTTTATGGTCCCTTCCTGCGAGGTTTAAGTGTCATGGAATGAAGTATTTTAAGGTACATCAAAGTCATCAGGTTGATAGGTAGGCAGGCTAGTCAGGTCTTGTTTTATCTGTCTAAAAACATAAGGGTTAGGAACCTCTAATCTGGACTTTATATGTGCTTGGATACATTTTAGGACCTTTAAGGAATGGAGGAATTGATTATCAGAGGGTAGGGAGCTTATGGTAGAGAAGAGTAGGCTGGCTATATAGTATTTCATATGGTGTAAGCCCTTGTCTGTAGGGGGAATTCTGGATTCTGAGCAGGGTGAAAGGGGAAAGGTCCACCCAGCTTCTGCCAGTCTGTATAGTTAGATTTGTCAATGTTTCCTTAAGTGTTCTGTTCAATTTGCCTACCTGACCAGACTCTGAGGGCTATGGGCACAATGTAATTTCCACGTAAATCCTAAAACTGTGGACATTAGTTGAGATATTTTGGCTGTAAAAGCTGAACCATTGTCCGACCCAGTTGAATGTGGCAATCCAAATCTGGGGATGATCACATATAATAACTTTTAAACTGTGGTTTGAGCTGTCTCTGGTTTGGTAGGATAAGCCTCAACACAACCTGAATAAGTGTCTATATAAAGGAAGAGGTATTTGTGTCCATATTTTCTGGGCTTGATTTCAGTGAAATCTATTACCCAATGTTCTACAGGAGTTTCTCCATGGTATCTAGGAAAAAAATTTGTATCTTATTAGTTCATCTAGTATTTACTTGGATACAAGTAGGGCATAGGGAGGTAATGGAATTAATATGTTCCCTCATTTTGGAAACAGATAATGTCTTTTGTAATAATAGCCTTTTATCTGGGGAATTAGTAGTGATTCCTGGTTTTGTTATATACTCCAAATATGATGGGGAGTAGTGAGGCTTCTCTGGAAGCTGAGGTTCATGTATAATGACAAGAAGGGAAGTGTTCCCCACTGGACTTAGGGCAACTTCTTTGGCAGTTTGATCAGCAAAATTGTTGCCTTTTGTTACTTGGGGGTTCCCTTTTTGATGAGCTCTACAATGATAATTGACACCCTTTTTGGGACCCAGATAGCCTCCAGGTAATTAATTTAGGAATATTTTTTATGGTTTTTTCCCTCAGATGTGAGTAGTCTCCATTCTTTATATATCATCTCATGGACATGAGCTGTGGCAAAAGCATACCAGCTATCAGTATTGTTGATTATTAGATCTTTTCCCAGTCAGAGTGCTTGGGTTAAAGCCATGAATTCAGCTCTGCATGCTGAGGTTCCTTTTTCTAAGGATTGGGCCCATATTACCTTATCAGAAGTGACCACTTTAGCTCCAGCATGTTGAATGCCATTCAGTATGTATCTTCACAGGGATGGTCTGGAAGATCAGGATGAGTCCCATGGATGTGGGACAACATCTCTAAACAGTCATGAATAGGAATCTCTGGATTTGGATCCAGCAGGAGAGTAGCTGGATTTCAAGTGGTAGCCTGATTGAGTTTGATTCTTTGGGGATCTGAAATCCATTTTCCAGGAGAGGATTTGAGTAATGGTTTGATACCATGATGAGAAGTTATAAAAAGTTCTTGCCACAAAGTTAATTTATTTGCTCCTTTAGTTAAGAAGGTGGTGGCCTCTATGGCTCCAAGACAATTTGGCCAGCTGGCTGTCACAGGGTCCAGTTTCTTGAATAAGTAGGTTATGGTTCTTTTCCAAGACTGAAGAGTTTGTGTTTCTATTTTCTTTGCAATTTCATTATGTTCTGACACATATAAATAGAAAGGTTGTTGAAGATCTGGCAGGGCTAATGTAGAAGCCTGAGTTAAGGCATCTTTAGTTTTTGCAAAGCTTTCTCTTCCTGATCAGACCAATGTATTTCTTCTCCTTTGTCTTTAATGGCCTTATATAGGGATTTGGCTATCTTGGCAAAGTTTATAATCCAAAGTCTACAGTATCCTGCAGGCCCCCAAATCTCACGAATCTGTCTCTTAGTTTTGGGGCAAAGAATCTGAGTCACAGCCTGAATTGTTTTCCCTGATAACCATCTTTGGCAATCAGATAGTATATATGCCATGTTGACTCATTTTGTGCATAGATAGGCCTTTTTGCTGGACACTCGATAACTCAAAGTCTATAGAGTATCCAATAAGTCTTGGGTGGCCTGAACAAAATCTTGGAAATTTTTTAGCCAGGATTAAATCTTCCACATATTGGAGAAGGGATACTTATGGGTGGGTTACTTTATAATTTTGTATATCCTTGATGAGTGCTTCGTTGAAGAGAGTGAGGGAATTCTTGGATACCTGGGGCAGCCTTGTCCAAGTGAGTTGTCCTTTATATTCCCCATTTGGGTCACTTCATTCAGAGGCAAAAATAGGTAGACTTACCTCAGCCAGAAGAAGACTGAAAAATGCATCCTTTATGTCCAGTACAGTATTCACAAATACTGTAGGCAACAGACTCAACAGAGTATATGGATTAGAAACTGTAAGGGTGTATTATTTCTACTCGTTTTTGACACCTCAGAGGTCCTGTGCTGGGTGATATTCTATTTTCCCTGGCTTCTGAAATGGCAGTATAGGAGTATTCCCATTAGACTGACAGGATTTTAAAGTGCCTTTTGCTAAGTGTTTATTTATATGGGGAGTGATGTTCAATAGAGTCTTTCTCTTAATATGATACAATTTTAACTGGATGGGTGTGGAAGAGCTAGTCAGCTGTACAATTATTGGGGGTTAAAGTTTTTTCAAACTTGTAGGGTTAACCTTAGCTCAGATTTCTGGAAAGTCACTTAGAAAGTCTGACAGAAAATCACAATCTGGCAAATAAGTGCCTAGATAATCACAGTTCTTGAGGGCTCTTTCCCCTAACTTTTTTTTCCAGTAGTAGTTGATATTTTTCCCCCTGAGGACAACTGACAAAAGAGTAATTTTTTTTTCCAGGTGGAGTGTAGTATTTCCCTGGGCAAAGGATATAGTGGCCCCCAACTAACATCGTTTTTTTGTTTTGTTTTGTTTTGTTTTTATTTATTTACAATAGACACATTAATCTTTATTCAAAAGATCGTTCCTAGGTTTGGTGGGTCCTGTATTTGGTTTGAAATTTTGTGATACTAATGCAGCTAAAAGCATCTTAGCTAATCTTTTTTGTCTGTTTTCTTGAGGAACTTGGTTATTATAGACTTTTTGAGTTATCTCTACAATTCAGAGAGGACCTTTCATTAAAACCTTCTAATTTCTGGAGTTTTTCTTTTATATCTGGGGCCAACTGAGACACAAAGACCAAATTAATATCTTTCCTATTCTCAAGTGCTTCCAGATCAATTGGAGTATATAATCTATTGGCCTGTAAGAGGTGCTAGAGGAAAGCACTTGGGGATTCATCTGGCTTCTGGATTCTCTTGCTTATATAGGAAATATTAATTGAGTTGAGAGCAACTGCATGGATCCCTCTCATAAGTGTCTGGCGAAACTGGTTTAGGGGCCCCTTACGTTCATCCAAATTTGAATTCCAATCCAGGCAGGTTGGAGGAAAAATGTGGGAGATCTGAACTTGATTGTTAGTAGGGAGGCCATTAGGTCCCAGGATGTTTCTTTGGGCCTCATGAAGGGTGCGTTTGTGTTCTTCTGAAGTAAAAATGGTCTGGAGTAGTTGTTGGCAATCATTCCAGGTGGGGTATTGGGTATAAAAGACTGACTCTAAAAGAGAAACAAGACCTTGGGGTTCTTCTGAGAAAGAAAGATTCTGATCTTTCCAGTTATAAAGATCTCTAGTGGCAAAGGGGACATAAATCATAAAAAGATCCTGCTGGGAGGACGTTTGTCTAATGGTGAGCAAAGGAGCAGAGGAATATATTTAACATGTTTCATATGAAAATAGGACTAATAGTACCATAATTACACTGATGTTATTAAACTAATCGATGTTAGCTCTTAATGAAAAATCTAGACTCTGACATCATACAGTACTCCAACATAACAGTTGTTTTTAACCAGTTGTATAAACCATAATTTCTTTGAGACTTAGTTTCCCCAAGTGATAAAACCTGACCAATACAAGAAAATTATGTTGATAATAGCAGAACAATGTTTTAGATTTTGTTTTATACAAGTACATTAAATTTGTACTAATTAGTCAATTTATTCAGAATTATAAACTTTTTGAAATTTACCCTTTATTTAGACCCTCTTGTCACTTTGATCTTTTTTTATTACTTACTCTAAACTTTTTTATCACTTATTCTAAATCCTTTTCTTTCTTTTATCATACAAATACTTTCATACCCAGACACATTTTTTCTTCCATTAAATACCATATCTAAAAACTTCAATTTTTATTTTCCCGTGTATTAATTTTTCTTCTGTTCATATCCCAAAAAAATCCCTGTAAATTTCTGAATTTAAACAAATTGCTCCATTTTAATAATAAAAATACTTTTTGTTACTTTCTGTACTCTAATTCAAACATATAGAAATCTATAAACTTTTTTGTATAGAATTATATTTGTTTAACCTTTTATGAAAACACAATGTTTAAGTATATAGTATTATAACTGTTGTGCTTTAAACTTAGTAATTTTGTTTTTAGTGAAGACAAAGCAATTTTAAAGTTTTTTTAAAAAGTTTACCATTTATAAAAATACCAAAAATATTACCCTATGGAATTTACAGGAGTTAAAAGTACCTGATGCTAGATTTATGTTAGTTTTCTAAATCTGATTTACTCATTTTTATTGTAAAAACCAAGTTATTAGACAAGTGTATTTAACAGTATTAGCCATTTTTTCCTTGTTGAAGGAAAGTCTTTGACTACCTAGAAAGGCTTGTGAGTTAAGTAATTTTAAAGACACCCTTACTTTTATCTGTTTACATAATTTAAATTGAACCTTTTAAATCACATGAATTAAAGTCATTTGGATCCTTTTTTTTAGGTTTATCATATGAGTGCTCATTATCTGTGTCATTTTTGATATCATGTACGTGGTACATACACACACAAGTAGACATACAACACATAACACAAGAGTGTACACATAATACAATACTAAAAGCCTTGTAACTTCCTGCAGATGGATTTCCATTGCAGTGTTAGATGTTTAAAAACTCCATTGTTTAATAAAAATAGGACTGATCAAAAACACATTAACCTAGATCTACAGGATTAAAATCATGAGCTCAAAAAACATATGAAACTTCAGAAAAGTGGGAGTCATAGGGGGGATCTGTTATTAGTCAATCCAGATTTCCATATATGTCACAGAATTTTCTGAGATCAGAAGTTACTAGGGCTCCATAATCAGCAGCCAGTTTCTGGAAGTCCTGAATATTATTTAGAAAGCAATCAAGCACACAAGATGAACAAGAAGAAGTTTGCTGTCACATATTGACCTGTGGAAAGAAGGTGGCATGAACAGACAAAATTATGAAAGACGTAACAAAAAGACAAACAAAAAGACAAAAAAGACCCCATTTGGCCACCACTGAAGGCCAACCAGAAGACCATAGCTACGTCTGGTTGGGTCTTGGGACTCGGTGTGACTGTGTCCACTCTGCCCTTTTCCCCCAGTAGGATAAACCCACCTGATTCCTGATTCCTGATGAGATCTGGGCAAACTTGACAGTGGGGCTAAACCACTTATCTTGGGAGCGCTCCCCTAATTTGGGTTTCAGCAAAGACCAACATTTAGCCAGAGGAGTGAATCGCTGAGATGAAAGAATCTCGCTGGTGTTCCCAGCCAATGCACCAAAATGTTATACCCAATCAGCACAAAACAAAAAACACATAGATTCCTCCATTAAAGGTTTATTTTTCAGCCATAGGGACTGAAAAACCAATTAGGACCAATTCAAAGTTTTAGCCTCTGACTTGGTTTAATTTACAGGTTATATAGCAAGAGAAATCAGTGAGTCAGGTGCTATGAAGTTTTCTCTTTTTAGGCAATGCAAGGAAGCCAACAATACAGAAGCAGAAATTGCAGTTAATGAAGCCCAACCTATGCCCACACTATGTTAAGGAAATAGATTTTAACACATTTAGTAAGTATCCTTTGTTTGGCAATCATCCTGGAGTTGTTCATTTTAATTAAAACTTAGTTCAATATAAACATGACTCTGACAAAAATAAAGGATGTTGATGTTTAGACTAAAGTTAAGGTGGCTGACTGGGCCAAAGTTAAGGTGGCTGACAGCTTAGGCAAAATGGAGTTTCTTAAGCTAAGAGCTACCACAACATAAGTATAATTGAGGGAAGAGGTGAAAGTAGAGTACAAAAGAAATAGCAGGCCATAATTAAAGGGAACACAGGCATACTTCTTGAGATCCAGACACAACCTCTGCCTTCATCTCTATTAGGAAGAAGTCTATGTTAACTTTTTTCAAGTAATCCAGCTTCAGTGATTCCCTCAGTGTGCTTCTGTGATGTTATCATTCAGCATATGAGGAAAGACCTCTCATTGCAGTAAACAGAGGTTTTACATTGAGATGTCTAGAAATGCAACATTGAAAAAGGTAAAGAACATGCAAAATACATTGTAAATTTCAAATTTGTGTACCTGGATTTAAGAAAAATTGATTCATATAGAGATGAAGCTAACCCTTAAAATTAAACATTGTCCCTCATTAGATTAGTGTTAATGAAGTATCATGAATACAGAAAAATATAAATAATGCTGAGTGTGTACTTCTGAGAACGTATGGTAATGCATAGGGGAATATATAAAATCCTACACAACAATGATTCATACAGAGTCATAACAAATACACTATATAAACCTGAGAACCTGATTATGAATCTCATATAAGATAAACTGGATGGATATGCAAATTTCATCATGTAAATTAAAAACAAAAGGCTAAATACTCTTGGAGATATTTATGGGGGTATATAGAATAAAGACAAGTTGGTTGAGATACAGATATAGGTGAAATGGTACATCCTGATTTGTTCTGACTTAGAATTGATATTAAGTAATCAACATGAATATGGAGATATATATATATTTTTAAGAAAGAGCTTTCAAAAATATGAGGGAAAATACATGACTTGATAGAACACTAAACAGAGATGAGTAAACTGAGAGTCCTTTAAGAACGTATTATGTACACCAGTGGTAACTAAGATGAATCTCATGTACCATGAAAAGTGTGGTGTATGCAAATTGAATATTCGAAATTGAAAATGTTTTGAAAATACACTTGAAAATATACAATGAAGTACCTGGAGGACTGAAAACATGAGAATTGATCAAAATAGATCTAATAGTGTATCCAGTTTGTACTGACTTAGTGATTAGAGAATTCCAATGTATAAGGAAACATAAGAAAATTCCTAACCATGTACTTCTCAATATTTGTGGAAAAACATACATGAAATTATATAATTGTACAGAAAACTTATTCAAGTGAGTGTCATATGAAAATATATTTTGTGAATATGAGAATAACAAGCTGAATTTCATTCAGAATATACAGTGAAATGTATGAAAATTGAAAATTGATAATTATCAAGAAATATTGATACATATTTAAAATTATTTTGGTGTTCCTGGATTTAAGGATATTCAGAATTCAGAACAGATATAGGCAAAATTTTATATCCTATTTGGTACAGACTCATGGATAGGGTTGGGAATTAAAAGAAAGATGGATAAATCATGAATATTCCTGAGAATGTACTAGGAAAAATAGGTGGAAATCTTAGGTGAATTCATAGAATATTACACACACGTGTCCTCAGAGAGCCCTATGAAAATATATTATGTAAATACATGTGTCCTCAGAGAGCTCTAAGAGAATACATTATGTAAATAGGAGACAGCTTGGAAAATTTCTGATATAATATGTATAAAATGTATTTTATATATAAATAATATGTAATGTGTATTTTATACATATAATTTTAAAAAATGAATATGGGAACTGAAATTGTCTTGGCAAATTATATATGTAGATACCTGGAATTAAGAAAATAAAGGCCTGGTATAGATGTAGGTAAAATTTTACCAATCTTTGTATTGACTCATTTCAGGGTGAATTAACCTCAATTTTAGATATATGTACATTCATAAGAGTATACTCTTATGTGAAATATGAGCATATGTGAAAAAATCATACCTGAATACATAGAATCCTACACAGGCATTAGTAAATTGAGAGTCAATGGGAAATATATTGTGTAAGAAATTGACATTCAGGATAAATCTCATATTGGATAAACAGTTGATGCTAGAATTAGATGGACAGTCAGTGTACATAGATAAGTTGAGTTAGAATTGAAAGAAAATGCCAACTAGGTCTGGAAATTTGGAATGTTATTGAAATGTTCATGCCTCCATAGGCCTTCCTCTATCCTTTTCATAAAAAACTGCAAAAGATGCCCCCTGTTGCTAATGTTTGTCTTCCCAGGAAGATGTTAATTATGTCCCTCCTTGCCTAATTAAAAACACCTGGTCCAATTTCTATGTCTATATTTTGGAGGCCAATTGGTCATACTTTCAAGCATAATGTGGGCTATTCACATAAGTACACTTGAGGGAAGAGGTGAAAAGAAGAGTACAAGAGTGAGAATAAGTCATATAAAAAGAGAATGTACGTGTACTTCTTGAGATCCTGATACCACCTGTGGCCCTCATCTCTTTTAGGAAGAAATCTATGTTACCCATTTTCAAAAAACCTGGCTTCAATTATTTTCAGTTTGCTTCTTTGATGTTATAATTCAGCATGTTAGGAAGCACCCTTTGTTAAAGGTAATCAGAGGTTTCACAGAGAAGCATCTAGAAATGGAACATTGAAAAATGAAAAGAACAGGCAAAATATATTGTAAATTTCATACTGGTGTACGTGGAGTTAAGAAAAGTGGATTCATGTACATATGAACCAAAAGTATAAAATCAAATATGGTCCCAAGATAGATTTTTGTTAGAGAATTAACATGTATATGGAAAAATATAAATAATACTGAGTATGTACTTCTGAGAACATGTAGTAATGCATAGGTAAATATATAAAATGCTTCACAAGCATGAGTCATACAGACTCATAATAAATACACTATGTAAATATGAGCACCTGACTATGAATCTCATAGAAGATAAAATGATGGATATGCAAATTACATCATGTAAATTAAAAATAAAATGCTAAATATTCTGGGAGATTTTTATAGTTGTACATGGAATAAAGAAATTTGGTTAAGAGCACAAATATGTGAAATGGCACATCCTCATTTGTTCTGACTTAGATTCGATGTTAAAGAATCAACATAAATATGGAGATATATGTATACTCTTAAGAAAGAGTTTTTGAAAATATGAGGGAAAATACAGGACTAGATAGAACACTAGACAGGGAGGAGTAAACTGAGAGTCCCTTAAGAATGTATTATGTACACCTGTGGTAGGTAAGATGAATCCCATGTGCCATACAAAGTGGTGTATATGGAAATCAAATATTGGAAATTAAAAATGTTATGATAAATACACTAGAAAATATATAACGGGGTACCTGGAGGAGCAAAAACATAGGAATCAATTTCAAAGTATACCTAATACTATATCCAATTTGTACTGACTCAGGGCTAAGATTAAAGAATTTACATGTATAAGGAAACATAGGAAAGTTTCTAAACTTGTACTTTTCAATATTTGTGGGAAAACATACATGAAGTTTTATATTTGTACAGAAAATTTAGTCAAATGAGTATCATGAAAATATATTTTGTGAATATGAGAATAACAAGCTGAAATTCATTCAGGATATACAGTGAATTTTATGCAAATTGATCACTGATAATTAAAAAGAAATGTTGATACACTTTTAAAATTATTTTGGTGTTCCTGGATTTAAGAATATTCAGAACTCAAAACAGATATAGGCAAAATTTAATATCATATTTGGTACTGAATCATGAGTAGGGTTGGAAATTAACAGAATCATGGAGAAATCATAAAAATTCCTGAGAATGTACTACAGAAAATAGGTGGAATCCTTTGATCAATTCATAGAATATTACACACACATGTGCCCTCAGATAGCCATAAGAAAATACATTATGTAAATATGAGACAGCTTGGAGAATTTGTGAGATACTTTATATAAAAATTGTAGAAAATGTTACAAAAAAGAAAATGGAAGGTGAAATATTCTTGGCAAGTTGTATAAGGGTAACTGGAATTAAGAAAATGGAGGCATGTTATAGAAGTAGGTAAAAATTTATCAAACTTTGTACTGACTTGTTTCAGGGTGAGAGAATTAACCTGAATTTGGAGAAATATGTATATTTATAAGAATGTACTCTGAAAGTATGTGAAAAAATCATACCTGAATACATAGAATCCTACACAGGAATGAGTGAATTGAGAGTCATTGGGAAATGTATTCTGTCAATAAGTGAAATACAGAATGAATCTCATTTTGGATAAACAGTTTATGCTAGAATGAGAGGGACAGTCCGTGTAGATAGATAAGGGTAGTCAGAATGGAAAAAAAGGCCACCTAAGTCTGGAAATTTGGAAAGATATTGAAATGTTTACGCCTCCAGAGGCCTTCCTCCATCCTTTTCATAAAAAACTGCCACTGCTGCCACCTGTTGCTAATGATTGTCTTTCCAGAAAGATTTTAAATATCCCCTCCCTGCCCAATTATGCACACCTGGTCCATTTTCTGTATCTATAAGCTGGAGGCCAATTGGGCAGAACATCAAGCAAAATCTGGGCTAATCACATAAGTACAATTGAGGGAAGAGGTGAAGACAAGAGAGAATATAGGCCCTATTAAAAGGAAATATACATGTACTTTTTGAGATCCAGATACCACCTCTCTCCCTCATGTCCATTAGGAAGAAATCTGTTACCTTTTTTCAAGAAACCCGGCTTGGTGAATGATTCCTTCAGTTTTCTTCTGTGATGTTATAATTCACCATGTTAGGAAACACCTCTCATCGCAATTAACCACAGGTTTTTCAGTGAGGCATCTAGAAACGGAACATTCAAAATTGAAAAGAAGAGGCAAAATACATTGAAAATTTCAAATTGGCATACCTGTTGTTAAGAAAAATGGATACATGTACAGATGAAGCAAAAGTGTAAAATCAAATATTGTCCCTACTTAGAATAGTGTTAGAGAGTTATCATGAATATGGAAAAATATATAATGCTGAGTATGTACTTCTGAGGATGTGTGGTAATGCATAGGTGAATATATAAAATGCTATACAAGGATGATTCATACAGAGTCAAAACAAATACACTAGGTAAACATGAGAACCTGACCGTGAATCTCATATATGATAAACTGTGATGGATATACAAATTTCATCATGTAAATTACAAATAAAGGAGAAATACTCCAGGAGATTTTTATGGGGTACATGAAATAAAGACAAGTTGAAAGAGATACAGAAATAGGTGAAATGGTACATCCTTATTTGTTCAGAATTAGATTTGATGTTAAAGAATCAACATGAATATGGAGATATATGTATGTTCTTAAGAAAGAGCTTTTGAAAGTATTAGGGAACATACATGACATGACTAGATAAAATAAACAGGGATGAGTAAACAGAGAGTCCCTTAAGAATGTATTTAAGGGTGGTGGAATATGATGGTTAACATAGCCCTAACTTTATGTGTGACTGCATATATGTTGTGATTCTATACAACTTACAACTAGAGAATTGATATGTTATCCTCTATCTATGTACAATGAATCAAATTGTACTCTGTTATCATGTAAACCTAAATAGAACAAATAAATAAATTAAATATGAAAAAAAGAATGTATTTGGTACACCTGTGGTAGCTAAGATGAATTTCATATACCATACAAAGTTTGTGTATGCAAATTGATTATTGGATATTTAAAATGGTATGTCAAATACACTTGAAAATATATAATGGGGTACCTGGAGGAATGAAAACACAGGAATTCATTTCAAAATAGACCTAATATTGTACTAAATTTGTACTGACTCAGGGTTAGGATTATAGAATTCACATGTATAAGGAAACAGGAAAATTTCTAAACTTTTATTTTTCAATATTCATGGGAAAACATACATGAAATTGTATATTTGTACAAAAAATGTAGTCAAGTGAGTGTCATATGAAAATACTTTTTGTGAATATGAGAATAACAAGGTGAAACTCATTTAGGATATACAGTGAATTTTATGCAAATTGATCATTGATAATTAAAAACAAATGTTGAAGTCGGGCGCGGTGGCGCAAGCCTATAATCCTAGCACTTAGGGAGACTGAGACCAGAGAATTGGGAGTTCAAAGCCAGCATCATCAATGGCGAGGTGCTAAGCAACTCAGTGAGACCCTGTCTCTACATAAAACACAAAATAGGGCTGGGGATGTGGCTCATTGGTTGAGAGCCCCTGAGTTCAATCCCCAGTACCAAAAAAAAAAAAAAAGAAAGAAAGAAAGAAATGTTGATACACTTTTAAAATTACTTTGGTGTTCTTTGATTTACAGATATTCAGAATTTTAATCAGATATAGTCAATATTTAAGATCATATTTGGTACTGACACATTGGTAGGGCTGGGAATTAACAGAAAGATGGAGAAATTATTTATAAACCTGAGAAAGTACAATGGAAAATAGATGGAGACCTTAAATGAATTCAGAGAATATTAAACACACATGTGTCCTCAGAGGGGCATAAGAAAATACATTATGTAAATATGAGACAGATTGGTGAATTTCTGATATAATATGTATAAAATGTATTTTATACATAAAAATAAATAATATGAATTTTATACAGAAAATGTAATAAAAATTGAAAATGGAAGGTGAAATAATCTTGACAAATTATATAAGGGTATCTGGAATTAAGAAAATGGAAGCCTGGTATAGGAGTAGTTAAAACTTATCAAACTTTGTACTGACTCTTTTCAGGGTGAGATAATTAGCATGAATTTGGAAATATATGTATATTCACAAGAGTATACTTTGAAAATATGTGAAAAAATCATACCTGAATACTTAGAATCCTACAAAGCCATGAGTAAATTGAGAGTCTTTGGAAAATGTATTCTGTCAGTAATTGAAATTCAGAATGAATTTCATAGTGGATATACAGTTGATGCCAGAATTAGAAGGACAGTCCGTGTAGATAGATAAATTGACTCAGAATGGAAAGAAAAGGACACCTAGGTCTGGAAATTTGGAGAGCTATTAAAATTTTCGTGCCACCAGAGACTTTCGTCCAGGCTTTTCATGAAAAACTGCAGATTGTGCCACCTGTTGCTATTGATAGTCTTCCAGAATCATTTTATTTATGACTCTTCCTGCCCAATTATGGATACATGGTCCATTTTTCTATCTATATTCTGGAGGCCAATTGGGCATTACACCAAGCATAATATGGGCTTGAAACTTAAGTACAATTGAGGGATAAGGCGAAAAGAATAGTACAAGGGTGAGGAAAAGCCATATTAAAAGGGAATACATGTGTACTTCTTGAGATCCAGATACCAACTCTGGCCCTCATCTTCTTTACAAAGAAATCTATGCTACCTCTTTTCAAGAAACCTGGATTCAATTCTTACCTCAGTCTGCTTCTGTGATGTTATCATTCAGCATGTGAGGAAAAACCTTTCATCACAGGTAACCAGAGGTTTTACAGTGAGATGTCTAGATATCGAACATTGAAAGTGAAAAGAACAGGCTAAATACATTGTAAATTTCATATTGGTGTAGCTGGAGTTACAAAAATTGGATTTATGTACAGATGAAGCAAAAGTATAAAACCAAATATCGTCCTGAGTTAAATTAGTGTTAGAGAATTATCATAAATATGGAAGAATATAAATAATGCTGAGAATGTACTTCTGAGAATGTGCTGTAATGCATAGGTTAATATATAATATGGTACACAAGATTGAGACATACATAGTCATAAAAAATATATGTGTAAACACGAGAACCTGACTATGAATCTCATATAATATAAATTGTGATGGATATGGAAAGTTTATTGTGCAAATTAAAAATAAAATAGATATTTATGTGGGTACATGTTGGTTGAGATAAAGAGATAGGTGAATGGTACATCCTCATTTGTTCTCACTTAGATTTGATGTTAAAAAAGCAACATTAATATGGAGATATATGTATATTTTTAAGAAAGAGCTTTTGAAACTATGAGGGAAAATACAAGACTAGATAGAAAACTAAACAGGGATGAGCAAACTGAAAATCCCTTAAGAATGTATTACATACACCAGTGAAGATGAATCTCATGCACCATACAAAGGGTTTATATGGAAATTGAATCTTGGAAATTGAACATGTTATGCCAAATGCACTTGAAAATATATAATGGTGTACCTGCAATATTAAAACTTAAGATTTGATTTCAAAATAGAACTAATAGAGTATCCAATTTGTACTGAATGAGGGTTATGATTACAGACCTCACATGTGTAAGGAAATGGCAAATTTCCTAACCATGTACTTTTCAATATTCATGGAAAAATATACATGAACATATAAAATTTTACAGAAAATTTAGTCAAGTGAATATCATATGAAAATATATTTTGTGAATATGATAATAACAAGCTGAATCTTGATGAGGATGTGCAGTGATATGTATGCAAATTGAACATTGATAATTAAAGGAATGTTGATACATATTTAAAATTATTTTTGCATTCCTGGATTTAGGGATATTTAGAACTGCAAACAGATATAGGTAAAATTTAATATCATATTTGGTACTGACACATGAGTAGAGTTGGGAATTAACAAAAATGTGTAGAAATAAAGAATATTCCTGTGAATATACTACAGAAAATAGCTGGAAACCTTAGATAAATTCATAGAATATTACAAACACTTGTGTCATCAGAGAGCCATAACATAATACATTAAGTTAATATGAGACAGCCTGGTGAATTTCTGATATACTGTGTATAAAAATGTATAAAATGTAACAAAAAAGGAAAAGGGAAGGTGAAATCATCCTGTCAAATTATATAAGGGTACCTGGAATTATGAAAATGAGAACTGGTATAGAAGTAGGTAAAAATTTATCAAACTTTGTACTGACTGGTTTCAGGGTGAGAGAATTAACCAGAATTTGAGAATTATGTATATTCCTTAGAGTGTACTTTGAAAATATGTGAAAAAAACCATACCTGAATTCATAGAATCCTACACAGGCAGGAGTAAATTGAGAGTCATTGGAAAAAATGTATTCTGTCAATAAGTGAAATTCAGAATGAATCTCATATTGGATATACATTTAATGCCAGAATTAGAGAGACAATCTCTGTAGATACATAAGTTGAGTCAGAATGGAAAGAAAAGGCCAACTAGGTCTGGAAATTTGGAGAGCTATTGAAATGTTCATGACTCCAGAGGCGTCCTCCATCCTTTTCATGATAAACTGCCACAGCTGCCACCTGTTGCTAATAATTGTCTTCCTGGAAAGATTTTTATTATGTCCCTCCCTGCCAGATTACCGACACCTAATCCATTTTCTGTATCTATAAGATGGACGACAGTTGAGAACCACACCAAGCATAATCTGGGCTAGTCACATAAGTGCAGTTGAGGGAAGAGGTGAAAAGAAGAGTACAAGAGAGAATAGGCCATATTAAAAGGGAATACACGTGTATTTCTTGAGATCCAGATACCACCTCTTGCCCTCATCTCCTATTGGAAGAAATCTATATTACTGCTTTTCAAGAAATCTGGCTGCAATGATTCCCTCAGGCTGCTTCTGTGATGTTATATTTCAGCATGTGTGGAAACACTGCTCCTCACAGATAACCAGAGGTTTTAAAGTGAGGCAACAAAAAATGGAATATTGAGAAGTAAAAAGAACAGGCAAAATAAATTGTAAATTTAATATTGGTGTACCTGCAGTTAAGAAAAATGGATTCAGGGCTGGGATTGTAGCTCAGCGGTAGAGTGCTTGCCTCTCATGTGTGAGGCCCTGGGTTTGATCTTCAGCACCACATACAAAACAATAAAATAAAGACATTGTGTCCATCTACAACTAAAAAAAATATTTTAAAAAAAAGAAAAATGGATTAATGTACAGATGAAACAAAAGTATAAAATATTTTCCTGAGTTAGATTATTGTTAGATAATTATCATAAATATGGAAAAATATATAATGCTGAGTATGTACTTCTGAGAACATGTGGGAATGCATAGGTGTATATATAAAATGTTGAGTCATACAGAGTCATAACCAATACATTATGTGAATATGAGAACCTGACTATGAATCTCATATAAGGGAAACTGTGATGGATATGCAAATTTCATCATGTAAATTAAAAATAAA
>PVHX01026879.1:0-20135 GCA_004024805.1 Geosciurus inauris
GGTAGAGGATTTACTAGCATGTACAAAGCCCTGTGTTTGACTCCTAGTACTGCAAAAATAAAAAACAGCAAACACAAAAGTTCAGCTCTGCTCATCTGATGGGTATGACTACAGCCCAATTCAAAGAAGGTTGTTTTGCATGTGGACATGCCTAAAACCTGACCAACAATGGTCTCTTAGCTCTCTTTTAAATGCCCTAAACTAATACTACTACTCTGTTTTTATGTGATTGTTTTTTTTTTTTTTTTTAGTAGACCTAAAGTAAGTCCCAAAGAAGAATTCTTGCTTGCTTTCTTCCTTCCTTAGGAGGAAGAAAGTTCTCAACTTCACTTCTCCTTTAGGCCCTGGACTTATTACAGATTTCAAAAACAACTTTATCCTCAAAGGTTTCTCATGTGAACCCCTGCCCTAAGTTAAAGGTGGATGATGAGGGTTGGGGTTCCGCAGCCCTGACAAGCTCTCCTGGCAAAGCATTCCACTCAGAGATCCTCTCTGGCCTCCATGTGAGCGAGCAGAAGTCCCCCAAAACAGAATTCTTCTAAAAATTATTTCTACCTGTGGATCTAGTTGTCTTAGAAATAATTCTAATTCAATAAGAACTTTTCTATTCATAAACTAATAAGTAAAAATTAGTAAAAGTTGTAAGAAAGAAAAACTATACTGCTTCATAGCTGACTTGTTTTCGTAGATCTTATGTGAGACTGCATCTCAGATCTGCATTAATTACACTACTGATGTTACTAGCGTGGTAGGCCAGAGGACACAACAAATCACAACAAATCTGAGAGTCCCAACAAATCAGGTCTGGTCAGTTACCCTAAAAAATAAATGGAAAGAGGAATTGTGAAAACCAGGAAAGGAGCGCCAACCAGCATAGCTATACTGGACAAAGGGTCCCAGGGCTTCCTTGTCTTGGGGGGGGTACTGATATGAGCTTCCAGGTTAAATAGATAAGAGGACCAGAAGTGTGCATGGTCAAGCCTCTAAGGATTGGTCAGGTGGGGACTTCTGGGAAGTGATAAAAAAGTTGACTGGGGGGTATTTTTTATTCATTACAACATGTTTATCAATCAGACCTGTTGTTCCTGCAATCGAAGGTGAGAATCAGAGCAAATGATCCTGGAATCAGAGCCAAACATAAAAATGCAAAATGGAGGTACAGATGTGAAGTTTTTTTTTTTGTTTTAACATCTGTAGGCCCAAGTGAAGAGTCAGCGTTTTTAGCAGAAGCAGCCTCAAAGTCCTTGTTGCAGTGCTGCTTACCCACATTCTAATTTATAGAGATAGTTTCACCAACCCTGCTAGGTGGACAATATCATGATTTTATTTTAAAGATGATTTTCCAAGGGTAAAATTGTTTGAAAAATAATTTGCTTACTGCGGGCCTCTCACTGGGTCTCAGTTTTGGAATTTACAAACAGAGAGACTGGCCTAGATCATGATTTCTGAGGCCCTTCCTATAGTGGGCATCCTCACATCCCTTGTGGAATGGCATGGTTACATCTAGGTGTGACGTTTGGCCTTTGGGCCTTTTTTTTTTTTTTAATATTTTTTTAGTTGTTGATGGACACAATGTTTTTATTTTATTGCTTTGTACGTGGTGCTGAGGATCGAACCCAGGGCCTCATGCATGCAAGGCAAGCACTCTACCGCTGAGCTACAATCCCAGCCTGGCCTTTGGGCCTTTGAGGGGTGATTCTTGATGTTAGCCTGAGGTCATCAGAAAGTTTGGTCATTTCTGCCAAATGGCCACCTCCTGCATTCGGATCTTCATTTTCACTTCTTCCCTTTACAACTTCTTTCCTATCTGGCAAAGTCAACATAACAGAAGTCTAAGTAAGGCACTGGACTCAGAAAGGAGAAAATTGCTCGGCCTCAGGCCCTGTTGCAGGACTGGATTTCTCTGGTGCTCAGGAATCTCTCTCATCAATATTTAATCAAGGATTTTCTAAGTATTTTCTGTCTGTTAAAAACATTTATCATGCTAGTTATAATTTGTAATCCAGTCTTAAGAATGCATTGAGGTCCTTTTGAAATAATAATAAGAAAAAGAACATAAAATCAGTTCATTATTATAGGGGAAACTCATCTTGAATTACATCAATCTCTATAATCTGATAATTGGATGGTTTCCCAGGAAATGCCCATATTTGGGTGAGAAATCGGAACGTGGATCACCAGTTATGGCTTTCAGAGGTCACTTTTAGTCTTTAATACGAGGCCTCCACAGAGAAGTAGCAAGTGATTTCTTGTTGTGATTTTGCAATTCTGACTCACTCAAGTGGAAGGCCACACATTGAAAGGTGAGATTTCCATGAGGTGCAGCAGACTCCTGGGGCAGGACGTGACCTCTGTGACCTGGATTTGGCTTTGCTGCTCACAGTCTGGTTGCTTTTAGCAAACACACCTAGGTCTACTTTTCTAAAAGGGATGTGACCTGAAAGGCACTGAGTTAACTTTATTCATTAATACATGTTTGTTGAGCCTGCTCTGACTTTATTATAGGTTATGAAGATTAAATGACAATGTTTGTGGAAGGGATTGTACTCTAACTCTTCATCATACAAGCTGTGTTATTCTTTCATGGTAGATTTACATGTTGACTACCATTAATCCACTTTGAATCTTCTCTCATTCATAAAACAAAGACATGAAACTGAAAATATCTAGAAGGTTCTATGATCAGGAAATATTCCCCTCGATTCTCTGTTTTTCCCCTTTTGGATATGCTAAATTTAATTGGACACTTGTAACTTTAACAAGTTTTTAGAAACTTGTGATGTGATTTCCTACTTTATTTCAAATCAATGGTTGTACTGATGAAAAAGAAATTCCTACTGCATTTGAGATTAGATGCAAACAGGTGCATAGTGCTGATTTCCAAGGTCATGAGACTATTTTCTCTTGTTTACTAATATGCCACATTTATTACTATATATGACATTTGGAAAGGTAAGAAAAATGTAGCAATGTTTTTATTTTATAGTCAGAATTAAAGTCTCCATTTTTCTATGATGTTATTTAATCCACGAATGGTCTATGATGGTATTGCCGGGAAGTTTGGGTTATGATTTGTGAGAGAGCACATGGCCTCAGTGAGTGGCAACAGCAGAGAGGAGACCCCAGAGTTAGTGTTTTTAACAGGTTTTCAGGTGGTCACTCACTCTGAACACCTCGACAGGAAGACATTTCTAGGAGCCTTATTTTTAAAAGGGAAAGAAAATCCTTTCAAAAACATGCTGGTATGTGTTTTACTTTTCTCTTAGAATTACACTTCAAATAACTTCTAGTATTATTCTTTGCTCATCTTTACATTTTTGGAAATAAATCTTAAAACATTATACATTTACTATCTTTCAGGAGTAACATTGCTCAACACTAAATTAAAATAAAGGCAAGTACACTGGGCAAAATATTTCTTACAAAATGATTAAAACTTATTGTTTAAAACATAAATCATGCACGTAAGTGAAGAAGACAGCAAACACCTTAAGAGAAAAACAGATAAAAGTCTTGACTATTCAGTACACTGAACCCCTTGCTCTCTGAATCCCAGATTCACATAAAAAGTGCTCTCTGGCTTCTCTCCCTGGGTGTTATTGCATACTGGAGTTTGTACTTCCATCAAGCTTGAGGAGACTCCACCATCTATTGCCTACACCTATCAGTATCCTGGAAATCCTCCTTGAATGCCCCTCTGTAAAGACCCCTTGTTTCAGTCATGTGGGGTGGGATGCACAGACATGGAAGTAACTGCCTGGTATGTTGTGTATAATCTCTAGGAATTAAGTAGCCCTGGGAAGGGTGCTCCTTGGGACAGAAATCCTCAAGATGTCAAAGCATCAGAAACTGAGAAAATAAAAGGCAAGGCTAATACAATTCACATAATTCATTACAGGTCTTCAGTCCACATCAAAAATGGCTCTTGAACTTGTCTGCTCCTCTCTTTCTCCAAAACCACTTTTTAATTGGTAATTCCCTACCCTTGAACTCCTGAAAAATTTATTCTGCAGCCAGAGGGCTCTTCTAATTTCAAATTCCACTTGTTCATTGCTTGCACGTAGGAACATGATCAGCACTTTATCATTGCATTTTGTAACCTTGCTGTAGTCTCTTATTAGTTCCAGGTTTTTTAATTTTTAAATTCTTTTTTGTATTTTCTACATAGACAATTATGTCATCTGAGAACAATGACAGTTTTATTTCTTCTTTCTCAATCTGTTTACTTTTTATTTCTTTTTCTTGGCTTATTGCTTTAGCTATGACTTTAGTACAGTGTTGAAAAGGAGTGGTGAGAGGGACTATTTTGCCTTGCTCCTGATATTCGTGGGAAAGCCTTCAGGTTCTCACCAGCAAGTGTGATGACAGCTGTAAGATTTTTTTTTTTTAATAGTTGTTCTTTGTCAAGTTGAGGAAGTTTCCTAGTTTCCTTCTACTCCTCATTTACAATTTTTTTTTTTTACCATGAATGGGGGTTGGGTCTTGTGAAATGTTTTTTCTATATATATTGACAAGTGATTTTTCTTTTGTAGCCTGTTGATGTGTGGGCTTACACTGATGGATTTTTGAATGTTGAGAAGGTACTTTTAGAATTGAAATCGCTGTCCCTGGTGAAACCTGTCCAAGGTCCCCATTGTCTTGGTGCTGAGCAAAGTCCTTCAACCAACACAGCTAGTTGTCCTCTGACTCTATCAGCTTACAATGTTCCTTTTCTAACTTCCTGAATGATCCCACACTTCAGCTTCTTTCTGCCTCTGGGCCTTTGTACATACACCCTCTGCCCAGAACACACTCCCCAGTTCTTTCCATGACTGGACCATTTTATTTTTCTGGTTTCAGCTTAATATTGCATACTCTGACAGGAGTGAGTATCCTCTCTATGACAAACTTTTCTGCCTACACTCTATCTCATAGCATCTTTCTCAACCCATCATTACTCAATCTCCTCATGCAAAGATCACTGTTCTGTTCACTGATGAATTTATTCTCAGCACCTTGCAGAGGTTATGCTGTGTGTATTGAATGAATGGAAAAGATACTAAATAGCTAATAAAAATAAAAAGGTGAGTTTTATAGAAAATGAGGAGAAATAGAACATTTTTCTAATTTTAAATTCACATTTTCTTAAAATGATAAATTCTGTTTTGGATGAGGGCCAAGCATTCTCAAGGCTAGTTAGAGGGAGTATAAATTGGTACAAGTTTAGATGAAAATATTTTGGTGGAGAATACCAAAAATCTTAAAGATGCTGAGGAAACGTATTCCTGCGAAAGAGTCCCACTTGTTGTACATATTCTATTTATTTGAAGTTTTCCCAGGTTTCAAACTGTGGCTGACCACAGGAAGGTGAATAGCTTGGCCTTTTTAAAAGAGATGCAGGACCTGGCCGAGGACGTTTATGAAACCATGGATGAGGCAAAAAATTTACAAAAACTTTGGAAAGAAAGATACAAGACACCAGGCAAGTAAACCTCTTGAAACTGATAACTGCCTGCCTGGACACAGGTTAGGAAGAGAGGGGTGAGGACTCAGAAATGTTTTTAAATCCTGAAATCCTTACAGAGCGGGCTCTGCCGGTGGGTTTTGGGGAAAGGTGCGCCCTCTGGTGTCCAAGGTCGGCCCTGCGGCCAGTTGTGGAGGGTTGGGAGGATCTTTCCTCCTTCCTGGGAGGGGAGGAATCTTACACAGAGCTCAGGCAACCCTACCTCTGGAGAGGCTGCCTCTAATCAGCTTAGGCTCCACAGATACTCCGCCTTCTCATGTTTCTTCTGTTGCCAGTCTTCCTTTTTCCGCTTCCTCCTCCTATCTTTAGGATCTGTCTGCACCCTCCCCAAACATGCAGACACATCCCTCTGATTGCTTTCCTTCTCCCTGTAGACTGAATTACTAACAGTTTCATTCTGGTCTTGGGTGATTACTAGCTTTGGTTGTAAATCTTTTGAATTATTTGGGTAGATTATTTGGTAAATGAGAGTAATTTCTTTTCATTATGAAAAATATCCACAGTATAAGAGACTTCGACTCTTATTTATAAACCTGTAATAGAATTAGAATGGACATAGATTTTGGAGAGTTCTACTTACAAATGAAGTTTGCACCTCTGAGAGGGCAGCCCACTGGCTGTCTTCACATGCTCTGCTGCAAGCTTTGTTAAAGGGAGTTACTTTAACCTACTGAGTCCATGTCTGCCAGACACAATATAGGACATAGAGTTAAAACTGAATTTTAAATAACAAATAGTTTTTTAATATTTTTGTGTCCCAAATGCTATATACATATCATTAAAAAACCATTCATTTTAAAAATCTGAACTTCAAATTGAATTGTATGTTTTTTGGTTTTTTAAAATACTTTTTTAGTTGTAGATGGATGCAATATCTTTATTTTATTTATTTATTTATATGTGGTGCTGAGGATCAAACCCAGTGACTCACGCATGCGAGGCAAGCGCTCTACCACTGAGCTATAGCCCCAGCCCCTGTTTTTTGTTTTATTTGGCAAATCTGGCAACCTTAAGTACTCAACTCAAAAATATCTTTTGTTTATTTTTTCTTTTCTTTCTGTGTTGCTAGGAATTAAGCCCAGTGCCTCATGCCTATGAGGCAAACACTAAACTACTTAGCTACACCAGTCTGTGTGTGTGTAATATGCACACATATGCATATATGTGTATATATATATAATATTTTTTCTTCTTTATGAAGTACATACAAATAAATTGAGTTAAGACTTTTGCATAAAAATGAAGAATGAGCTCCTCAGAGGATGTAGCATTATTATTTCTTAGAAAAATGCCACCTTTATACTGCGTGGGATAGGGCATATCCTCCTAAGGCTGATTTCATGATGGACCCAAAGTGCTCCACAAAAGACTTCTGACACTGAATGATGGAGCTTCCTACATTAGGCTCTATTATGAGATAATTCTGCTTTTAAAGGATTTGTTTTTTTTTTTTTAAATATTTTCAGTTGTAGAAGGACACAATACCTTTATTTTATTTATTTATTTTTTATATGATGCTGAGGATTGAACCCAGTGCCTCACACATGCTAGGCAAGCACTCTACCACTGAGCCAGAGCCCCAACCTCTAGAATTTGTTTTTTGAATGAGATGTTCACATGTTATTGAAAAAAGAAATGATTTTTTTAAATTTTTGAGATAAAATATGTTTTCAACTTGCTGTCATTTGAGCCATTTCTCATAGTCTATGTAATTAAAAAATTAAATGAAAATTTATAATTTCATGTTTTGTTCCCTCTTCAACTTTTTCCTTTCTTTCTTTTTCTTTGTTTTCCCTTCTCTCTCTGTCCTGTCTTGAAGGCTCACAATGCCTACTGGAATTAGAAACTGATCAAATAATGCAATACCTTTTGAGAAATTATCAAAATTTGGTTTACCAGTTAAAATGTTTTTCCCAAGAAATTACTTAATATCTATGTGATTGGGAGATTAGCAGTGATGACTTTATTCAGCTTTATGTGTCCATTTGGGGACCAGGGCTTTGATACTTCATTTGACTTGAAAACTAAAGTTGGTAACTTAGCACATGTTTTTGGGTTGACGACAGAACTGAATTCTCTAAAATGTGCTCTATTGTAGGTTCTTCTTATGGATCCAGTTTTTTAACAGTAAGTATCTTAACAGAATGTTTAAAACTGAGTGTCCAAAGAGGTGTGGTTGACAACTGTTTTTAAATTTCATTTGCCTTTTGAATCCTACTTTGTAACGATTTGATTTTTAGCAGCAATTGTGTAAAAGTTGGATTTGAGAAAGTCAAATTCACTCCAGGCATGGATTGAAAGATGAGTTTTAATTTACTAGAACAAGGCTGAGGGTAGGTGAAAAGCGGTTGGTGAATTGAGTCCAGCAGTTGGTAAGGGTCCTCAGAGTTACCCGGTAAGATGGATTAGAGCCAATCCAAAGTCAAATTTTGGCCATGGTTTGTGTGCCTGCCACACAGCCTTTGACTCTAAGCACCAGGGCCTTCACTTCATACACCAGTTTCGATGGGAGTGGCTTATAAGTAACCAAAGAACTTAAACAGAGAATAAAGCACCATTTCAATGATTTAATTAGCATTTTAAAGGAAATTTTGATATCCAGTGTTTGTGATATTGTAGCCCATTTATAGAAATCATGTATGCCTTGTGACAAAACAAAGAAATAAAACAATTGACACAATGACTTTTGGAAAAACTACTTGATATCCTTTGTCCCAATAGTTGTTCTGATGTTTATCTTACGTATTATGCAAAAGAAACAAAAATAAAGGTCTTCATTTCTAATGATGGATACTTTTAATCTCCCTAAGTAGGGTAAGTAAATGCTGATAGCCTCCTTACAAGAGTCACTTAATAATTATTATGGTACCTGGGTAATGATTCTGTCATGTCAGGTGTGCAGCAGAGAGCAGCATCATAGCTGTAGCATGACTGTGATGTGCAGACTCTCAGGCCATGTGTATAATGACCTGAGGAAGAGTGGCCACAGGAAGGCAGTTCTATTTGTTAAAGTGAGAGAATTCTACATAACTTTTCTGTCGCTGAATTCTGATTATGATATTACTCCATTTGGGCTTCACTGGGAGTGAAATGGTCATTCAGATACTCTAAGCAAGGAATGATGATACATAAATAACGTTTCCAGAGAATCTGTTTGGACATTCAATTGAACATAGAATGATGATGGCCAGAGTATAATCAGGAGACCAGTTAGGTAATCGACTCATTCATGGATTCAGTAGGTGACGGACACCATCATGTGGTTAGTAACAGATGTGGTGGGACATGGTGGGATTCTTGATACAATTTGAAGTTTGAACCAGTAGAATCTGTTGATGAATAAAGGTTATCACGGAGGATTCAAGGGTGACTCTAATTGGAAATATGGAGTGGGCATTGATTGAAGTAGGGAAAGATTGGAACAATTTTTCCTGGTGGTGAGGTAGAAAGAAGAAGATGGGGGAAATCAGGAGACTGAACTTGAGCATGTTAATGAGACACCCAAGTAACACTGTCAAGGAGACTGTGGGTGATATGATACCAGTTTGGAGTTGAGGTGAATAATCTGGTTGGATACACAAATTTGGAAGATGTCAGTGCAAAGATGACTTTTAAAGGCTGATGAGGGAGAGGGTGTGGAGGGAGAGGAGGAAGAAGACTGAACTCTGAGCACCTGCATCTAAGAAGAGGTTTCAGGCCAGCAGGGAAGATGAGGTGGATGTCCTGGAAGCCAGGAGAATCCTTTTCAGGGTGATGGAAATGATCTGCCTCAACTCTGCTGATTGATCATGTAGGAAGAAGATGGAGTCACAACCACTAAAAGCAGCAGCATGGAGGCTATTGGTGATGCTGACAAGAAAGGTTTTGGTGGAGTGCCCAGAAAGAAAGCATGTATGACTGGGGCTGTTTTGGGAGGACATAGGAGGAGAGATGGGTATGCACTACTGTTTTGGTCTGGATCTATGACCAAGAATTGCTGAGCTCAGACTAATTTATCTAGGCAGATTCCTGGGTGAATCACCAGCCTCACAACAGGATGGGTTTTATAAGCTTTAATATGAGACAATATAACAAAGCAAGCAACAGTTATGCTTTGTAATATTGAATATTGTATATAATGAATAACAGAAAGAGAGAGAGCTGCTCCAGCCCAAGCACTCACCAATCAACACCGGGTAACACAACACGGGTTTGCAAGTAAACTACACCAAGAATGGGGTAGACATATAGGTAAGAGTCTTCCTCCTCAAAGCACCATCATCACCTTCAGAGTCTTTCTCCTCAAAGCACCATTCAAGATCCTTCTTCTCTACTCACAACAGCATCAACACCTTCAACACCTATCCTCGGGTAAAATCAGCAAAATCAGCAAAATCAGCAACATTGAGGGTAGGGTAAACAGCACAGGTGAGAGTCCTTATTTTCCACTTAAAGCATTATCACCACCTTCAACACCCAGCCTTGGGTAAAATCAGCAACACCAAGAGTGGGGTAAAACACACAGGTGAGAGTCTGCCTTCTTCCTTGCAAGTCAGCTTCCTTCTCATCATCAGGTTCCTTCTTCTTACTCAAACCATCAGATTCTTTCTTCCCCAGTTGAAATTTCTTCTCAGATGGATTCAATCTCGCCTCTTCAGATAGATCCCTTCTTCTGTCTTCTCTCTCCTTTGGAGGGCTTAAAAAGACACAGCAACCCCTCCCAACATGCAGTCCAGCGTTATGTAGCTGTTCTTAGGCTGTAAAATCTCTGTGAGGTGGGAACTGGCCAGGTTCCAAAACTCACAGGATCAAAGGCTGAAAGTTTTGAGGCACCAAGAGCTCGTTAGTGCGCCAGATGATCCCGAACAATAACATTGAGAGTGCTTCCTCAAAGTTCCAAATTCCTCATTAATAAGCTCTCCTCTCCTAAGTCACACTCAAGGACGGGCCCATAATATTAACTATCTATACAACTACTCAAGGCAGCATGCAGAGGGCAGCATGGCCTGAGTGGAAGCTGGGGCTGCCTTTTCACAACCCATTGCAGGCCTCTTTTATCCCCAGCTAAAGTGGACAGTTCCCTGAGGCTCTGACTGCTATTCTCAGCATCCCATGCCAAGCACATGCTGAGCGTTAGTTTTCTGCATCTACTCCTCTGAAGCATGGTTGCAGCAGAGGAGGTGACATCCTAGAGCAACCCACCACTGGGCACCCTCAACTTGTGACACCTGGGATCAGAGTTCTGCCCTCCCTACTTGCTTCCTTGCCCACCTCCTCCATTCTTTCCTTCTTTTGTTGTTTTTCTTCTTCCTCTTTCCCTTCCATCCTTTATTCCTTTACTCTTTTTCTTCCTTTCCTGCTTCTTTTTCTCCTTTTTTTTCTTTTGAGAATTTACAGTTATTTTAAATTATAGGTTTTTCTGACTTTTTATTTTTGAATAGATTTAAAACTTATGTGTACATACTTAAAAACACCCAACCAGAATGACTTTAAAATCTCTGTTCAGGACAAACCCACATAAATACAGTTATCTCATTGTAGACAAAGGTGCCATAAACATACACTGGAGAAAAGATAGCCACTTCAACAAATGGTGCTGGGAAAACTGGAAATCTGTATGCAGAAAAATGAACTCAAACCCCTATCTCTCACCCTGCACAAAACTCAACTCAAAGTAGATCAAGGACCTAGGCAGAGACCCTGTGCCTACTAGAAGAAAAAGTAGGCCCAAATTTCTACCATGTCGGCTTAGGAACCGATTTCCTAAACAAGACATTAAAACACAAGAAGTAAAATCAAAGAATCAATAAATGAGATGGTATCAAACTAAAGGCTCCCTCACAGCAAAGGAAACAATCAAGAACATGAAGAGAGAGCTTACAGAACAGGAGGAAATCTTTGCCACCTGCACCTCAGATAGAGCACTAATCTCCAAGATATATAAAGAACTCCAAAGACATAACACCAAAAAACAAATCAACAAATGGGCAAATAAACTGAACAGACACTTCACAGAAGAAGAAATATAATAGGTCAACAAATATATGAAAAAATGTTCAACATCACTAGCAATCAAAGAAATGCAAATTAAAACTATACTGAGATTTCATCTCACTCCAGTCAGAATGACAATTACCAAGAAGACAAGTAACAACAAATGTTGAAGGATGTATGTGGGGAAAAAGATACACTCATATATTGCTGATGTGACTGCAAATTGATACGACCACTCTGGAAAGCAATATTTAGAGTCTTCAGAAAACTTGGAATGGAACCACCATTTGATCCAGTTATCCCACTCCTTGGTGTATACCCAAAGGGCTTAAAATCAGAATACTATAGTGACATGGCCACATCAATGTTTAAAGCAGCTCAATTCACAATAGCCAAACTATGGAACCATCCTAGATGTCCTTCAACAGATGAATGGATAAAGAAAATGTGGTACATATACATAGTAGAATTACTCAGCCTTGAAGAAGAATGAAATTATGGAATTTGCCACTAAATGGATGGAACTGGAGACTATCGTGCTAAGTGAAATAAACCAATCCCACAAAACCAAAGGCCAAATGTTCTCTCAATATACAGAAGCTAACACACAATAAGGGGTTGGGGGAAGGAAGAATAGAGGTTCATTGAATTAGACAAAGGGGAATGAAGGGAAGGGAGGGTGATGGGAATAGGAAAGAGAGTAGAATGAATTGGACATAACTTTCCTATGTTCACATGTGAATACACAACCAATGTAACTCCCCATCATGTACAACCACAAGAATGGGAAGTTATACTCCATGTATGTATAGTATGTCAAAATGCATTCTACTGTCATGTATAATTAAAAAGAACAAATAAAAATAAAACTCTACTCAAAAGAGTGACATATTAAGCATGGATGAATTTCTTCCAATAGATATCCTATCTACATTTTTTTCACTTTCTCTCTCTCTTGCTCAGCCGATAAATAAAACTAAAAAGGAAAATTTCTGGTATTTCTTCCTATCAGATGGATCTCAATAAAACAGAGGAAGTGATATCAAAATTGGAAAGCCTCCACCAGCAATCTCATATTTGGGATTTTTTACTTTCATTGCCAAGACTACATGCAGACAATGTTCATGTGGAAGATATTTTGCATGTCATGGTCCACTTTCTCCAGGCAGTTTCGAAGTAAGTATGCACTACTCAAGGCAGCATGCATAGGGCGGCAAGCCTGGGTGGAAGCTGGGGCTGCCCTTTCACAACCCACTGAGGGCCTCATTTATCCCCAGCTAAAGTGGACAGTTCCCTGAGGCTCTGACTGCTGACCAAGCACATGCTGAGTGTTAGTTTTCTGCATCTACTCCTCTGAAGTACAGTTGGGCAGGGGAGGTGACATACTAGAGCAACTCACCACTGATCTTATTTCTGCAGGCTGTAATATCCACAGTCCTGCACTTGGGCCCCTTGAAAAATAGACTGAGCTGAGGGTGGGGTTTGGAGTGGGTGTTCTCCAAACCCCACATTCTGAAGCACAGTTCTCAGAATCAGAAAATTGTAAATTTGAACATGGCTTTTCAAGTTGTTATGAAGGAAATTTGTCACTGTAGGAAAATGAAACATGATTATTTTGACAGTTTGTTAGCTTAAATATTTCAACATAGTTGGTGTTCCTGCCTTTGTATTCTCACTAACCCTGAGTATGTTTGCAGTGAATAATGAGAACAACCAGGTTGTTTTGAGAGGAAAAATGTGAAATTAGAAGATATTGATGACAGTTGTTGAACTATATCAGCTTCAGCATAAATTTAATTTCTATACTTCAGTGGCACAAAATAAAGAAAGTTTGCATTCATACTGCATTCATAGAAATGGTACCGGTTTACAATGATGTATTTTGTAGCCTTGGGATTCTCTTCAACACACAATGAAGCCATGAGAGATTTTCCTTAATGAGAAACTACAGGAAAATCACCTGTTTGGAACCACAATGAATGGTTGTGTTGGTCTTCTGTTGCTAAAATGTAAATGCATCCCTGCTTCAGTTGAATGTATTTTCTGACATACAAATTTCATTATTTATAAAATAAAATATTGATATCTCAAAAATAAAAGGGACACCACATAAATATGAACTCCTTCTCTCCCCAAAGTTCCTTATTCTGTGAAACAGTTTGAAAGCCACTGATTGACTGTGGACAGACTCAAATCCATTGGCTAAAGCAGAGTGTTAGGGTATGTGCTCTTCCAATAGGCAGCCTTCTAAGTGTTAGACTGATGATCTGAACTGGAAGCAGCCTGGCTGATGGCTCATTTGCTCTTCTGAGATAATAGCATTAGTGCCCTGGCTGGCTTGTCCTAGTCAGGAAAGAAGACCTGAGGCTGAATGTAAAACAGCCTCCCAAGTAGAACCACCCCAAAACCAAGGTCTATCTAAGGCTTAAATTCTTAAGTATTTCAAAAGAGGATCTCACCTCTCATGCTAAGTCTTGAGCCCAGGGAGTTAGGATCACATTAAAGCTGTTAGATGCTCTTGTATGTAGTCCAGAAACATCTTGCAACTGGGTGGGGGCCCAGTTGGTGGAATGTAAGTAAATCTGGTACTGATGCTGCTTATTTGACTCACAAACAGCTCAGACTGCTGTGGTTTTGTTCTGGTTCTAGTTCCTTAACATCTCTGGAAGATTTAGACTGGCTACCACTCAACCGGACTTTCTCCCAGATTTCTGAACTTGTACTGAATGTGACTATCTCGACGCTGACATTTCTTCAGCAACATGGAGTAGAAGCCACTGGTATGGGCACCTTGGGGCTATTGCTGTATTTTAAAATGTCTCATTCCTTGATTTATTGGCAATTAATGTAGAGTTAAAAATGTTGTTCAGAGAAACGGTTTAATTAAAAGATTAAATGAAGAATTGTTTGTGTTAATAAAAGACATAGAATGAAAATTTGGAACTCAAAACTGATTTGACTTTCAACTGCTGCTGAAATTCTGTAATCATTTCCAATGAAACTATTTGTAATTAAAAATAACTGAATTTAAAATTCTTTGACCTAATATCTTAGAAGATTGGACCAATCATTGGTTCTGTGATTTCAACCATTCCTCTTTCTAAGCTCCTATTAGGAATAAACATTTGGAAAACAGAAACCCTAGTAAGAAAAACCAGGTTGATGTGGACCTAGAGTCCACTAGTTGAATAAGAAGAACTTCCTCGAGGAAGAGAATGGAATTGTCTAGCTCCTTCCTTCCTCCTTCCCTCCTTTCCTTCCTTCCTTTTTTTCTTTCTTTGTTTTGCAGTTCTGTGGATCAAACCAAGGGCTTTCCACATGCTAGCAAGTATCACCATTGTATTATACATGACTAGCTCTTCTCTTGACCTAGGACATTATTTTTCAAATTGTTAACTGGGCCTGAATATTTTACTTTAAGTTCTCTTCTTTTCTCTCTTTGTCCCTTTCTAGGGAAAATACATACAATGAGAGACCAGAGAAGTTGGAATTCATCCACCCATCCATTTGTTCATTGGTCTCTCCCTCTTTCCACTCATTCATCCAACCACTATCTGTCCATCAGCCACCCACATATCCATCAGTCCACTCACCTACCACCCATCCATCTACTCACAAGTCCACCAACCCATCCATCCATTCACTTATGTATTAATTCTCTATCTCAGTAGACACTTACCAAACACCTTCTATGGGCCAAAGACTACTTTAAACAGTGGGAATAAAAAGCTGTAAAAAAGTGGTTCTTGCTCTGGAGAAGTCATATTTAGTAAAGGACAGAGATGCAACAATAAAGGAAAAACAATGATCACGGAGTAGAGATCTGGTATCTTCTTTAGGTAAAGCTTCAAGGAGGAGATTTGAAGGATGAGTTAGAGTTCATCAATGAGACCAGGGAGCATTTCTAGGCAAAGAGAGCGGTGTGTGATGTGCTGGGCCACCAAGAGTGTTCAACATTTGGTGCTTCCAGGGTCCTGAAAGAGAGCCCAGCACAGATTTTAAAAAATGGCCAAAAGAATGAGATCTGAATTATAGAAAGATACTCCTGGGGCAGGTGTGAGGGGTTGATTGAAGACTGGCAAGTCATATTGGGGGTGGGATCAGGTCCCTACGATCAAGTTTTCTATTGGCCTCTTTCTTTCAAAAGCCCAGTCTCCTGAGCTACATAAGGTGATGATTACACAGATATTTCTACAGACCCAGCCAGATCTCCTGCTGCGTGGTATAACCTAACATGATCCCTTTCATCACCATCCCTTCGGATTTCACCTGCTCTTGTGACTCAGCACAGAGTTCTCCATAGAGTGGAAGGGTTTCTTTGCTCTGTAGAAGGGAAACCAGGATATTATCAATTAATTGGATTTTAACTTTAATTTAATTGCAGCAGGAAGTACTATTTCTTATGCTCAGAACAACACCCAGAGCTGGAGTGGGAGATGTATAAAATACTTCACTGAAACCTCAGTGACCTCAATTTTAACAAACTCATTTGGAGGCTCAGGTTCTTTTCATATCCTACAAATCATTATAATCAATTTACCTTACAATTGGAAATGTAATCGTTGCTAAGAATGTAATTAAAATAAGCAATTTTCTATCCATTAGCCAGTGAGTCAGAGCTAAGAAATACTATTGCAAAATATACTTCTAGAAGCCACTAAAAATTGTCTTCATTTCTCTTGTTTCCCTGTGAAAAACTCTTCTGTCTGATGAACAGATGATGGTGTGTGAAGGGATACGAATGGGTCATGACAGTAGCTTTGGGCTTCTGGTCAAAACATGTCATTCATTGAAATTTTTAATTCACATATTTTGAGCACTCTGCTGTTTAGCCACACAATTCAGAATCAAAGTTTCCACTTCGTTAGGAAGATTTTTATGTTTTTATAGTTAGTCATAGACGATGCTACAATTCTTTTCTCTCTTTTCTGGAACCCCATGAATAATTCTAATATACTCTGAGCGCAGTAGAGATAATAATTACAATTTTAGCTTGGGAACCAGCTTAGGTGTGAATTCTGGCTTAATTTAAAGGTGTGACTTAGTGACTGTCTGCTTCCTTCTCTCTTGGAGGAAGTACTCCCTGGTCGTGCTGTTGGTTGGCAACTCAGACCGGGCATGGGAAATGCTCAGCTGAGGACTTGGCACCTCTTCAACATGCAATGAGTGCTAGTTTTAATCTCAGAAACCAGTCTTTTTTCTGCCTGCATGATGTCATGGGAAGACAATTTGAAAGCCAGGGGTCTTGGGTTCTTGGGATCTACCGTCCCTTTAACTTTAACCCTACCACCTCCTTTTTAATGTCATGATTTTGCATTTTCCGTGGTGCTCACAGCATTAATTTAAGGACCATATATGATTATATGTGTGAACATGGTTTTATAGTGGCTGTCACATGGAGTGCTCAGTGGAAGGATGTGGAATCATGATCTGAAATGACCTAGTTACTAGGTTTTCAGATGAGGGTTCGTGTTGGTGTTTATGTGCTTTTATGTTCGTAATTGCTGGGATGTGTTCCTTAGAGATTTCATCAAACGTTGGGAGTTTGGGACTTATATTTTAGGAGTTGCTGGGTTGAGTAGCTTTTGTGTTTTATACCTTGGTTGCCTTAGTTAGAGGAACTTAATCCCATGAATTTAAATAACTTTTAGAAATACAATTTTAAAGTTTTCATTGTGTTTTATTTTATGAATGTACTGTAATTTATTTTTTCCCTGATGTTAGATGCTTAACTGATTTTTAGTATTTAATTAACATGAAACCAATACAATAACACTATTGAACATTAATTTTTCTTCAATTATCTGATTAGGTTTCTTGAGATGGAATTTTAGAAGTGAAATTGTTGGGTTGAATGATTGAATTTTATCAAGCTCTTGAATTATGTTTTCAAATTATTTTAGAAACTTTGTAACCATTTATGTCAGAGTATGTGAAATCTCACCATACTCTCTATAGAATCAAGTACAATACTCTTGCCATATCTATGATTTCATTTTCTGTATTTTCAGTTATGCATGATTAACTTCAGTCCCAAAAAATGTTAAATAGAAAATTCTAGAAATAAATAATTTGTAAGTTTTAAATTGTATAACATTCTGAGTAATGAGATGAAATCTCACACCATTCCACTTTGTTTTGTTCTGGACATGAATTATTACTTTGTCCAGTGCATTTGCACTGTACACACTGCCTACCCATTGTTTGTTTAGTAGTGGTATTAGTTAGCAGATTAACTGTTCTGGTATCATAGTGCTTGTGTTCAAGTAGCCCTTATCTTAATAATGTCCTCAAAGCACAAGAGTGGTGATGCTGGCAATTTTATTACAGCATGTTGTTATTGTTCTATTTTATTATTATCTATAATCTCTTACTGTGCCTGATTTATAAATTAAACTATTATAAGTATGAACAGGAAAAAAGTATGTAGGATTCATTACTATGTGTGGTTTTAGGTATCCCCTGGGTTTCTTGGAACATATCCCCTGTGTAAAAGGAGAACAACTATTTTAGCTTTTTGTGCATTCAAATGGTATTCGGTCTTCATTTCCTTTCCTTTAGACGTGAAAATGACATTATTTTTTGAATTACTTTAGACACATCAAAATATTAAAATAACTGACAGTATAACTTGTTTATTGTTTTTTAGAGCCAGTTTATCAACTGTCCCTGCAGAATATGGTGTGGGATCCACAGAAAGTCCAGTCTGATCTCAAATCCAAGTTTGGTTTTGATGATCTTCAAGTGGAACAAATCCTGAATTATTCAACTGAGCTAAAGGAGGTATACACACTTGACTGCTTCTCATACTGCTGGATCTCTCCTTGGGAGTGTGTCTAGAATACAGTCAGCCCTCTATATTCATGGATTCATACCATGCATTCAACCATCAGATTGAAAATGTTAGAAAAACCAATTGTGTCTGTACTAAACATGTACAGCCCTCCCCCACTTGTTGTTATTCCCTAAATAATACAATATAACAATGATTCACACAGCAATTTCATCTAGGGATGATTCAGAATATGCAGGAGGATGTGTGTAGGTCATATGCAAATACCACACCATTTTGTATAAGAGACTAAGTTTCTGTGGATTTTGATATCCTTGGAGGGGCCTGTGCCCCAGGGAAATGGTGGGACTGCTGTATACTCCTGGACCAGGTGGCTGGTTGCATTGAGACATGATAGCTACACTGGGGAGTTCTCTAACTAAAATCTGAGCTTCTTAGATGCAGCTGGCCCCTGCTGTCTCTGTATTTTCAGCAAGTGTCCCTTTCTTCTTACCTTATCGTTTTATCCCAGCACTCAAAGACAGATTCAGTAGTCTGATGAATGGCTGCTCTGGGGAACAGCAGTGGGAGGAGCCAGGTCAGATGAGGGTGTGAGGTTCCCTAGCTAGATATAGCTAATGCAAGTCCAAGGAAGAAGTTGGTATCCCAGGAGGCATTTGTAGGGGCCTAAGTGGGTGACTTTCCAGACGAAGAGACATTGATATGAGAGAAAGAGGTGGTATATGTGGTGAAAGCCAACTGAGTTTGCCAGAGTTGAGCCTCACTGACCAAACCAGTAAGTAGAACTGGCTGCCCCTTAGGACCCAGACTATACTAATATTGCTGAGGCTCTGGAAGGTGTGTTTCACCTGCACATCTCCTGTTTTTTTTTGTCTCCAGCTTGTGTCTAGGCTCTTCTGCTTTGCAGGTGCAGGTCCAAGAACACATATCTATAGCTTTGGTCCACCCACCCATCCTCTAGACCCTTTTCTTTTCTTTTCTTTTCTTTTGTACTGGGGATTGAACTCAGGGGCACTCAACCACTGAGCCACATCCCCAGCCCTACTTTATGTTTTATGTAGAGACAGGGTCTCACTGAGTTGCTTAGCACCTCACTGTTGCTGAGGGTGGCTTTGAACTTGTGATTCTCTTGTCTCAGCTTCCCAAAGTTCTGGGATTACAGGCATGCGCCATCACACCTGGCTCTAGACCCTTTTCTTGTGCAGTCTCTCAATCAGAGTTGAGCTCTAAGGATTTAGAGGAGACCAGCTATTTCCCGTGTGGGTCTTGGTATACACCAGGGTATGCGCTTTACTTGTAATCCTGTGAGTACTCTCCCTGATAGCACATGGTATGGTTTGAATGTATCTCCCCAAAATTCATGTGTGGAAAACTAAACCCTGAATTTTCATGTCCATATATTAAGAGGTGGAGCCTTTGGGAGGTTGTTAGCATAAGATGAAGTTACAAGGGTGATCTCCCATCATGGCATTCGTGGCTTTATAAAATGAGGAAGAGAGACCTTGGGCTAATATGCTTGCAGTTTCTCACCTTCTGCCAAGTTATGATATAGCAAGAAAGCCCTCACAGATGCTAAGCAGATGTTGATACCATAATCTTGGATTCCTCAGTCTCCAGAATTGTGAGCAAAGAAACTTCCATTCTTTATAAATCACCTAGTCTCAGTATTTTTTTTTTTTTTTTTGGGTACTGGGGATTGAACTCAGGGGCACTCGACCACTGAGCCACACCCCCAGCCCTATTTTTTGTGTTTTATGTAGAGACAGGGTCTCACTGAGTTGCTTAGCACCTCGCCATTGCTGAGGTTGGCTTTGAACTTGCGATTCTCCTGTCTCAGCCTCCCTGAGTGCTGGGATTACAGGCTTG
>PVHX01026880.1:0-20131 GCA_004024805.1 Geosciurus inauris
GTTTTTAAGTCTTTAGGGTATAGGCCAAGGAGTGGGATAGCTGGGTCAAATGGTGGTTCCATTCCAAGTTTTTTAAGCAGTCTCCATACTGCTTTCCAGATTGGTTGCACCAGTTTGCAATCCCACCAGCAATGTTTAAGTGTACCTTTTTCTCCACATCCTCGCCAGCACTTATTGTTGCTGGTATTTTGGATAGCTGATGGACATTGGTAACCCACAGTTTTGAATAGGAGACATTTATGCCAGCTCCTGTATTTACTGCCCTATTTCATAAAAATATTTCTAATTTCTGGATCCCCCTCCAAAGTTGATAGGATTCTTAAAAATAGAGCCTATGGAGCCGGGCGCGGTGGTGCAAGCCTGTAATCCCAGCACTTAGGGAGGCTGAGACAGGAGAATCGTGAGTTCAAAGCCATCTTCAGCAACAGTGAGATGCTAAGCAGCTCAGTGAGACCCTGTCTCTACATAAAACACACAATAGGGCTGGAGATGTGGCTCAGTGGTCGAGTGCCCCTGAGTTCAATCCCCAGTACCAAAAAAAAAAATTGTTATGTTTTATTCATGCACTATAGTTATACATAATAGTATGGTTCCGTGTTATATATTCATATGCGCACATAACAGAATTCATTCCATTTCAGTCCCCAGTCCCTCCCCATCCCCTCCACTCTACCCTCCCCCTGATCCTCTTCCTCTATTCTACTGGTTTCCCTTCTATTTACGTTTTAATTGGTGCATTATAATTATATATAAAAGTGGGATATATTGTGATATATATATATATTTTTTTTTAACTTGAGATCCTCTTAAGAAACTCAAGAGGAATCTCTAAGAGCCTAGATCTTCATCTTGATGCTTAGAGGACTGTTCTGAGCAGACTGGTAGCTTTTTGCATGCAGATGATAAGGACATGTAGATAAAGAGAAGATTCCTTGGGAGGAGAAAAGAGAATAAGACCTGAAGAAGGTCTAAGAGAAGCTTTGGGGATCTCGCTTGATAATAGGTAAGTGGAGAAGGAATCAGCCACAGGTGTAAGAAAGTAAAAAACAAAAGAAGAGAAAAATTTTCCACACCACACCATAGAAGCTAACAGAAATACACAGCCCTCTGCATAATTAGTGCCTACAGGTTGATGATCTTATGTGCAAACCAGTGTATCAGTCCCACTCCCCATAGATTGGTCTACTTGGACCTGCAAGCTCTTTTTCATAGGAAGAGAGATATTTAGAGGCCGTATTTTTATTTGTCTGTCATTTTTGGTGTCCTCAAAAGGCTATGTTGAACTGTGCTTTCCTTTCAGATGTGGGTACAGTTGTCCTTCAATAACATGTGCACCATCGTTAGTGTAGACGAGCTGCACTTAGAAATGGACACATTACAACATCCATAAGAGGTTTAGATTGTTCTTCTGTGCTAACACTGGGTTGTCTGCATTTAATTAGGGTAAAAACAAAACAAAACATGTTGAGCTGAAGGCATCAAGGAACCATAATACAAAATATATGTATTAATATATTACAAATAATACAAAATACATAATACAAAATAGCATTTTTATACCTATACTCATGACTGTTTGCCCTTCAATTAAAATTCATTAAAAAAAAATTTAGGCCTAGAAATAAATCAGAAATTTGTGCTTATTCCCATTTTCGGAAAGACTTTATATGATCAAGTTTTTAACTTTTCATAGATTTATTCTATCCAAAATTAATTCTTACCGCTTCAAGATTCTGAAGATAATATCATCATCGTGGTTTTCACCCTTAAATTTCATGGAAGTAGATTCCAAAGGTACCAGCTTAGGCTACTTTTTCTAAGAGAAATGATCAGGGTTGAGGATGTAGCTCAGTGGTAGGGTGCTTATCTAGCATCATCAAGGCCCTGAGCTCCAGAAATGGCGGGGGGTTGGGGGGAGAATAGAACACTAACTGATCAGCAAGAAAATCATTTTTTGTAGTCTGAAAAATCACAAATAGGGGCTGAGGCTGTGGCTCAGCGGTTGAGCGCTTGCCTCGCATGCGTGGGGCACTGGGTTGGATCCTCAGCACCACATAAAATAAATAAAGATATTGTGTTCATCTACAACAAAACAAAAAATAAAAAAAAAAAATGTTATAAAAATCACAAATAATAGTCGGATAGGTTGTATTATATATAATTACTGGCTTTCCTCCATGCCCAAGCCTGAAAGTTTGTCATTAAGGCAGAGAGTTACTATTAGAAAGTTTGTCATTAGAAGAGAGTTACTATTATTTAAGGTGTAAAAGGCCTAGGGGAGATGTGTGCTGGTGGAAGGGAGGTGGTCAGATGGCTGGGAATCCATGGTGGGGGTGGAGGGAAGATGACTTGGTGTGTCTCATTCACTTGGAACCAGTCGTCTTTGCACATAACTGTAACATTTCAGAAAACAGCATTCCTAATGCCACTTCTTTCCCTGCTGTGTCAAGAGACATTGGCATTTACATTCAGGAATCCTATTACATGATCTTACTACTCAAGTACTCACAAGTAGAATTTCATCTCTAAAATAGTCAAAAGAATTTCAGCTGTATCTAGTCTTCCAAGAAAGCCATAAAATGAACAATGCCAGTAACAATTATGAAACTAAATTGGCCTTATAAGAATAAAAAAAAAATCAATTTTGCCAGTTTACATTCACAGTGACTCATTTCCATATAAATGACCTGATTTTACCCAGTCTAAAAAAATGTGCCTGTAACCTTTTTGATTTTTAAATTTACACTTCTGGAGATGAACTAGGGAGAAATATTAGAAGGTATATTGGTATGTGTTGTTGATTTCTAATCGCAGTTATCTTTCTTTTCTCTTTTTTTGGCAGTGTATCAGTTACAGCAAGAGGCGCCTCGTCCCAAGAGGATCATTTGTCCTCGAGAGGTCAGTGCTTGGCTATTTCCAATACACCTTGTTAAATATGATGAATGGTCGGTGCTGAGTTGATACTGGAGGGATTTCAGGTTTCCTGGGAGTTGATTTCTATTAATGTTTGTTAACGTGTCACCAAATTTAACATCTTCACAATCTATTTTGAAACCAGACATTATTTTAAAAGTACTTACAAACTCATTTAGAGTCAGAAGTCACACATTTTTAACCCATGGCAGAGGTAAATCAAGCATCCTTTGTAAATCCCTCTAAATGTGTATTTTGGTTGGATTTTTATTACTATAGTTTTGATTTCTTAGCATTTTTAAATGTTGAAACATTTCCAGCAGAGCACATACAGAGAATAATAAATATTTGGGGTCTCTTGACATCCATATTTAGCAAGGTTTTATGCTTTGTCATATTTAGTCTACATTTTAAAAATGATAAAGGCTTACATGAAAAGGGACTATGTTTTTAATCTTGGAAATAGCTTAAAAATATATGGATGCTATATAAAAAAAGAAAAAATAAATTTTAAAAATTTTTAAAAATTTTAAAAATATGTTAACATACTATTTCTAAGTGTTCATAGTAAAAAAAGATAACAGTATTTAAAAAATCTGGACTTATAAATAACCTGACTGGCTCATAGAAGCTTCCCAAGCCATCCTTCACCAGTAAGTTTCCTAATCACCTCAAGTACAAGCATGATTCAAAAGGAGGACTGATGCTCTATATTTTATTTTTATCCTGACCAGTTTCTTTAATAGGCAAAGTAATATCCTTCAAACCAAAAGCCCATGGGCCCTTGTTCAGTTTTGTTATTCTTTTGATTAAGTATAAAGTCGCAGAGAGCCTTTAAAGCACCTTGTGCATCCTGTCAAGGGGGAAGGTTCCAGTTTGACACTCTTGAGATTCATCTTTGAACTTCAGTACTCTCTAGGTCTGGTTTTGAATCTGTTTCAAAGACCTACATACATTCCTATCCATATCTTAAGAGTGAACATCACTCTTTAATATATTTTTCCACATAAAATTTTACTTCTTTTGAGGGCACTGAAATTCATCAAGTAAACTTGCTTTTAGTGCAGAGTGGACTAGGATTTCTCATCCCAGGGATTATGCTAGAGAGGAGAAAATATTGATGGTTATGAAAAAAATCCAGGATGAGTTCCCATTTATTTGGTAGTCTGACCTTGCCCTGTCACTAACTATATAGTCTATTGTCCTTTGACTATTTGATAATAGCCAAATAAAGGAAAAGTAAGATAAGTATCAATCTTTACATGAAATGTGCTAAATAAGGGTGTTTTCGATGAGAATTGTGAATGAGTCCCTAAAAATTCCTCCAGTACTGCTCTTCATTAGTGTTTCTCCATCAGAAAAATTACAACCATGTATTGGGATATAGAGGGTTTAAGTATCTGATGGAAAGAATATTTGTAAAATTCTAACACAACTGAGAACTCTATCTAGGGGCATTAACAAAAATTCACTAGGCAAGGCTGGGTACCAACGCTTGAGACCCAGGGTTTGTCAATAGTCACTTATTGATTCATATGTTCAGGAAATGGATATGGAGAGTCTGGTTTGTTTCAGCTTTGGTCTTGATGTTGTAAATACAGCCAAGAACTTGGCTATTGGCACTTTTAGTGTCATAATGAAAAAGAACAGAATTACAATGTAACCCAACACATATTTAAGGTCTTGCCTCAGTGGGTACATGTGTGTGTAAGAGAGAGAGCTTGTGGTCCATCGGCCTTTGAGTCAGGTGGAACATCAGCATAGGAGACGGGCACGTTTCAGATTATCTCTAGAGCAACTTTTCCTAGACTTCAAGTTTGACAAGCTTTCGGTGACACATTTATATCCAAATGCGTCTTGAGTGTGCCTGCCCTTCTCCAGGTCCAGGACACCATTATCAGCTCTTTCCTGGATCGGTGCAGGTTGGCAGCCTCCTGCCTGGTCTTCTTGCTTTGACTCTTGGCACACTTACTTCAGTCAACATCCACACACTCTCTCACACACTCACACCCATACATGCACACACGTGTACACTCTTACACATTCATCAACAGGATCCCAAGTCACCATTGTTATGCATAAATCTGACCCTTCAGGAGTTCTTCATGACTCTTAGCAGAAAAGCAAACCTTCTTGAGCATTTGAGCCATGGTGTGCCTTCTGCAGTAATCATCCCCCTGGAGCTCTTCAGACATCCATCAGCCCACAGAAGTTTCCCAAGGCCTCCTTTACCAATAAATTTCCTAATCACCCGAGGTACCAGCCACTTTGTCTCTAATGAATGGCTGTCACTATTTGCTGTCATTAAAGGATATGGTGCATGTGTGGTTTGTCTTTCCTTCTCATCTGTCTTTTAAACACATCTTTCCACCTTTCCCAATTTAATTCATTCATAAGGGATACCTGATTGATGCTTGGTCTGTAGGTAGCTGGCCTCTAGAAATTCCACATCCCATTTCTGACACAAACCCTCTTGTAAAATTGGGTACTCATCAGCTCAGTTTCGTCTGCAGGCAGCATGAGGCCCAGCCAGCCAGCCAGGTGTCAGGTGATGAAGGGTCAAGTTTGTTGGAGGAACAGATGCAGCTGGGATGAGCTCCAGCAGAAGCAGCCACATTCACTTTGTCCCCCACGTAATGTTAACTGTGGGTAATTCCTACTGCAACTGGTGGGTCTCCTGGGGGTTGGCCTCCTGGGAACAGAGGCACTGCCTCCTATTGGATGCTGGGAAACTGTTGTTTCTGCTGCCAATGGGGCAGAAACATCTGTACAAACATCTGTACAACAAATGTACAAACATCTCTTCCTGTACATTTATTAACACATTTACATAAAGTCATAAAGGCTACTTTGTTTAAACAATGAATATGGGGTTTTTTTTAGTACTTATTTTTTAGTTGTAGGTGGACATAATATCTTTATTTTATTTTTATGTGGTGCTGAGGATCAACCCAGTGCCTCACGCGTGCTAGGCGAGCAGTCCACCACTGAGCCATAACCTCAGCCCCTGAATATGGGGTTTTGATGTGTATTTTGCTATTTGTCTGTCCTCTTAGCTAGTTAAGAGTCCATGTCCTTTTATACACAGCTCTCTGTCCTCCACCAGAGTCACCAGTCCATCTCTTCCCTGCTACCTCTTCCCTGGTCCTGGCTGGGCTGTTGTGGCATCCTCTTTCTCTATTGTCTCTGTTGTGACCTTCCTGGTCTGTGGGTCTCTTTCAGGGTAGGATCTCCAGTTCACAAGGTAAAGGCCCACATTAGAGTGCCAAGTGAAGTCTGCAGATACAAAGCAGGAAACTGTGTCACTCCAGAGTAACGCTGAAGGCCAACCAACTGGAGAACTGATTCTCAGTATAGGTACCACCCTCCCCGTGAACTCCAGTGGGGAGCAAAGTGAGATAAGGGTATGGACTGATTCCACAGACAAACCCCACGAGCAAGCAGACCCAAGAGGGCAGGGTGCTCAGCTGCAGCGTCAGCTTGGGCCACTGCTTGGGCCATGCTCCACTGCTTTGTAGCTATTTGATTTAGAGCCAACCACTGACTCTCCCAGCTAGATGAAAGCTGAAGCCAAAGGTAAACATCTATTTTGTTGGGTTGCTATAAATATGTCAAGTGTCTACTGTGATTCTGGACCCATAATAGGTACTTAGTTAATGTGTAAGATTCAGGGCAGATTCAGACACCTGTGGAGAGCAGGCTCTGAGACAGTCATTGGGGACAGTGGGATCCGAGACAGTATTCCCTGAATGAAAGGACAAAATGGCAATGAATTTATCTGGCCAACCAATCCATTCAACAGATGAACGGCTTAAGAAGATGTGGTGTATATATAAACAATGGAGTATTACTCAGCCACAAAGAAGAATGAAATCATGGAATTTGCCAGTAAATGGATGGAACTGGAGGCTATCATGCAAGGTGAAATAAGCCAGTCCCAAAAGACCAAAGGCTGAATGTTCTCTCTGATATAGGAATGCTAACACACAATAAGGGGACGGGGAGGGAAGAATAGAAGTTCATTGGATTAGACAAAGGGGAATGAAGGGAAGGGGGGGAAATGGGAATAGGAGAGACAGTAGAATGAATTAGACGTAACTTTCCTGTGTTCATATATGAATCCATAACCAGTGTAACTCCACATCATGTACAACCAAAAGAATGGGAAGTTATACTCCATGTGTGTATATGTCAAAATACATTCTACTGTCATGCATATCTAAAAAGAATAAAAAATGGCAATGAAGAAGAACTAAGCAAGATGCCTGCATCAGGAATTAAGACACCAAGAGAAAAGATTCTGAGGGTGAGGAACAGGAGGTACAGGCAGCTGGACAGTGAGCCTGGCACCAGCTAAGCTGGCCAGGGTCAGCCACTGGAATAGCAGTTTGTTGCTTCCTTGAGATCCATCATTGTGAATGAATATTTATTAAGCTGCCGCAGCACCTGGCACTCTACAAACATTTCCTGAATGCTCTTTGCCAAGAGATTCTAAACATCTTCCAGGATGCAAAATTCTCACTTGCCCTTTTGGTCAATGATCAATCAGTCACTTCATAAGCATTTATTAATTACCAAGTATGTGCTTGGGTGGTCTGCCAGGAACTGTGCAGAAGAAAATTGACTCCCAAATTTGTTTCTCTAGCTAAGACCTCACCCTCTGCACATCTGGGTGCTTGACCTCTGCAGCCACCTCTGCACATCTATGTGCTTGACCTCTGCAGGTAGATGCTTCACAGGCCATCCTGGGCCATGTGTTCAAAAGAAACCTGGCCACTCCATTCAGCAGCACCCATCCTCAGAGGCCTGGACTCCCCTCATCCCCATCCTCAGTCCTTTCTCTTCTACAAATGACAGTTTTACATCCACATTTATCTCTTATGTACCCACTCACCTTCAGCTCCAGGACTATCATGGGATTGGTGCCATCATCACTTCTTGCCTGGATTGACACCCTCCCTGCAGCCAACATTCATACACACACACACACACACACACACATACACACACACACCATTTATCAAGAGCCCAAATCACCATTGTTACATATATATCAGATCCTTCAGTAGCTCCTCATTAATCTTAGAAGAAAAGCAAAACTTCTTGCTATGCTTTACAAGACACGTTGTACCTTCTGCCTTCTGCCATTGTCACCACACTATCTGTTTCATTCTTCTTAGATTGCACTGCCCCTTTTAGCCCCACTAGCCTGTATTCCCATTTATCACCCAAACCACAATGTTGTAGCCACAGGGCCTTTGCACTGTTCCTTGCCTGGAATTTTTGTCTGCGGTTCTTTGCATTTTCAGGTTTCATATCAAATGTCACCCAATAATAAAGACACTTCCTGAACCCCTTGAAAATGAACACCTCCCTAACTCTTAGACATTCTCTGTCATATCACTCTATTTATTTTGCTTACAGAATAGTAATCCCTTCTTGTTCACAAGGGATATGTTCCAAGACATTCTGTGGATGCCCAAAACAGTGGATAGAAATATATTAGGTTAATTTTCTTAATGTTCATACCTGTGATAAAGTTTAATTTGTGAATTAGGCATAGTAAGATGTTAACAACAGTAATCAACATTTAAATAGAACAATTTTATGAATATACTATAATGCAAGTTATTCAAAACTTATGTATTATTTATTTTTGGAATCTTTCATTTAATATTTTCAAGCCATGGTTGACTGTGGGTAACAAAAACTGCATAAAGAGTAACCACAGATAAGAGGGACCACTTAATAAACCCTCAATGTACTTTCTTAACGTATTTATTTAATTGTTGTGTGTGTAGCTCTCTGCAGATGAATACATTCTCCAGAGACTTCCTCAATCTTAATCATAGGTATATCTCTGGATGGGGCACAGCCAAGCAATAGTGGGTGATTAGTAAATATAGAGCAAACTCAGAAAAGAAAGAAAAAAGGATAGAGATCGCTAACGTAAGGAATATAGAATCCTCAAACTATTACTAATAGCAGATCAGGTTTACTCAATGCTGTTATTAGGGTAGTGAGTTAGACTTTTGGCAGTCGTGAAGGTACTTAAACACAGACTAATATTTTTTTCTTGGAATAGTCCAAGTTTCTTTTTGGCCTTCCCAAAAGGCCAAAATGTTAAGATTTACTTGCATGACTAATTTAAAGTTAAATTCCACTAGAATTGCCTAAAGGATACACCAAATAAGCAGAAAATTCTTTTGTGACTGTACATGATTTGGTGTCATTTGTCTTTTTCAAAATTGCTACAGTGAATACAGTATTATAAAAAGCAATTCCAAAAAAAGAAAATAAAATTACATACTATTATTTCAGATTATTCCCCATCTCATGCAACTTCATTCTCTTCTCCTTTTCCGTAGAATACTCCATTGGGAACACTTTTTTGTTGTTGTTTTAATGGAAAAGTGGATGGTGGAACTAATTTCCAGCCTTTGTGATCAGAATGCTCTTTTTCTTGATTGCCAGGGATTAGGCAGAGTCAGAGGATAATGGCCAGTCTTCAATTGCAGTTGCACCTCACTACCATGTTTTATGTTCCAGTGAATTGTATTCATTTTTTTAAACACCACTTAGAAATATTCCTTCCTCCTTCTCCTTCTTTCTCCTTCTCCTTCTTTTTGGTATCAGGGATTGAACTCAGGGGTACTCAACCACTGAGCCACATCTCCAGCCCTATTTTGTGTTTTATGTAGAGACACGGTCTCACTGAGTTGCTTAGTGTCTCACCATTACTGAGGCTGGCTTTGAACTCGCGATTCTCCTGTCTCAGCCTCCCAAAGTGCTGGGATTACAAGCAAGAGCCACCGCGCCTGGCTCCTTCCTTCTTTTTTGTGCATGTTTTTTTTTCCTAGTTTTGGTGCTCCTGAATATCTTCCCATTCCATTCTTTTCACCTGTATTTGAAAAACTGTTCTTTGAAGCATTCCATTTCTTCGTTGCGCTCTTGAAGTGTTTATTAACACACCTAGCCTTCGGTTTTATGGCTTTAGGCGTTGATCTTGTCTCAGGCATGTCTGGGAGATGAGAACAAGCTGAATGATTTTCCAAACCGTTCCCAACGTTTTAAATCAGGTTTTAAGGAAACTCACAGGGATTTTCTGCTGTTCCACTGTTCTCCCTTTTCTTTTTTTATTCATCGAAAATTGATGTTTTCAAACAAAGTGCATTTGTTAGAACATGCAAACTCTACCGATTCAAGACATCCAGGCACAGGATATCTTAAAGCCATGAGATTGATTCTAGGAGCCACAAGCAAAATCAATCTCATTACCCTTTAATTGGCTTTTTGTGTAGTAATCAGAAGGCTATTTCTTCCCTGGCAAGAAATATATCTATTCTTTTCATCCTGGGTCCTCTCCACTGGTCTCTTTTTTTCCCCTTAATATTGACACAACCAAGAATAAAGGGCTTTGCCATCATTTTTCCTCTCAGGCTTTCATCTCAATCACTAATGCTCTCAGCCTTTTTTCTTGTGGTTTCATCCTGAGTGAGATTTGCTTTGGTTTCAGACTCACTAAGGTTTAGGTGAGAAAGCCTTATAGTAAAATTAAGGTTAGAAAAATTTTTGACAAAATAATTGAAAAATATGTCTTCCCCTAAAGATAAAACCAAATGTTATGTGCTTTTATCTATAAAATAGACTTCTTTCTTGGGGCTGGGATTGTGGCTCAGCGGTAGAGCGCTTGCCTCGCATGCGTGAGGCCCTGGGTTCGATCCTCAGCACCACATACAGAGCAATAAAATAAAGACATTGTGTCCATCTACAAAAAAAAAAAAATAGACTTCTTTCTTACTGACAAGTACTTTGCTCTACCAAAATCCACAGCTGCTCCCTCCCCACTCCAAAGAAAGCATTCTCTCTCTTGGGAGTACTTTGAGCTTCTTCTAAGGTAACACAGACCCTGCCAAGTGTGCATCTGGGTCTGGAACCCATGTATACATTTTGAAGGTGAACTCATAAGCAGTGGCCAGGGCTCTGGAGGCCCAGCTGCTACCAGGTTTAGAAGCTCAGAGCCAAGGGACATAGGTGCAGGTCTGCAAAGATCCATCAAGGAACAGTACCTAGGCCAGAGCATAAGTTCAGATAAAAATGGAATGAGAAAAATGAAAGAGAGATAAAATGGTATTTGATAATAGAAAGTTTTCCTGAGAAGATTCTTTAATCTTACAAGAGATTTTATTCCTTAAAGTCTAACTTGAATATGTGAATTTCATTATTTATAATTACTAGATTTATAATTACTATGCTGTGTAGTCCATGGCTTTAGAGAAACAAAGAATAATTGTTAGCATCATGTATTGCAACATACACTGTCATTCTTCCCTAATCTTGACAACTGTAACCCTAGATGCCATCCCTCTTCAATGGGGGGAGAGTGGGGTGATCCAAATTGAGACATAATAGCTACAAGGAAGTTAGGGCCTTGGGAAGGCCAACCTTCTGCTGCTTTTATGGTTTAGATGTCCCCTGCAAAACTCATGTTAAAATGTCATTGCCATAATAACAGCATTGGGAAGTGGAACTTTGAAGAGGTGATGATTGGGTTTTGGGGCACTGCCTTTCTGAATGGATTAATGTGTCATCAAGGGAGTAGGTTGGTTATCTTATAAAAAAAGATGAGTTGGGCCCAGTTTTCTCTCTCAGCCTTCCACATGCTCATTTGCCCTTCCACCATGTTACGCTGCAACATGAAGGCCCTCACCAGAGGCCAGCACCATGCTGTCGAACTTCCCAGCCTCCAGAAGCAGGAGTCAAATAAGTTTTGATTATTGATAAACAGACTTTAGTGTTGTGTTATAGCAGGAGAAAACGGAGACAGACACCATCCAAACAGAAAGCAAACATCACCCTCCCATAGCAGTTGCTTCTACAGCAACCCCATAATATGGCTGGCCTGTGGCTCAGAAGTCAAGTGCAGTGAGATTTCTGGCATGGCCAGGGATTGGAGAAAAGGAGCAGGTGCATAGCACTGGTTGCACAGGTGGGGTTTAAAAGATGTGCTTCAGGATTTTGTTCACCTGGTTAAACTGTAACTGAGAAATAGTGCTGATAAAGGCAAGTTGCACTTTGCCCCAGATGAGTCATGTCTCCTAAGAGAACATGGCCTGAGTGGCCTAGCTGACCAAGTACCGAGAGCTTGGAAATCAGTTTCTAACCTTGGCTCTATTTTCCATCAGAAAAATGTAGACAGTACAATCTCAGAGAGTCCAAACTTGAATTTGACTACCCTAAAAGAGTATTATTTGCTTATTTGTCTATTTGCTTATTGTCAGTCTTTTCCTACTTACTGTGCTCTTAGTACTTATGGTATTAACCGTTTTACATGTTAGTGCCTGCGGCAACCCCATGGGGACTGTTCTCCCTCTCATTGCACACAAGAGGAAAGAGACGAACAGCATGAGAGAGGCAAAGGCCAGATTCCAAACCAGATGGTCCACATCCAGAACTAGGCTTCTAACCCAGTGCTTCTCAAAGTGTGGTCCCAGGACCAGCTGCAAGGCTATCACCAGGCCCACCCCGACCAGCTAAATCTGAAACACTGGCCACCAGGCCCAGCAACCCGTGCTTTAACAAGCTCTTCGGGGGTCCTGATGCCCACTCTAGTGCAGGGAGCATTGTTCCACCAACTGTTCTCACTTCTCTCTGCTATTTCATATGCCTCCCTTTGTCCTAAGGATAGAAGAATCAAGATGATTTTTCCTTCCTAATACTGGTGGCCCGGCACTGTGTGAGACTTTTCATGAATTTCAAAGTAGACCCCAGGTCGTCCCATCGCCTTCTTGGTTTGCTCTAAATACACTTCCTCCTAGATGTTATTTTCTGCCCTTCAAAAATATTTTTCCTCTTTGCTGTATCTCACTTTCCCACACTCTGTTATGCTGCACACCAAATCCGAATCCTTGTATGGGTCTGGTCAGTGCTTAATTTAGCCTGATCTCCTGCCTCTGCCCCCACCCACCTGTTTTCTGCTCTTGTACCATCAATGTTATGTTTGTATTCTCATTTAACAAAACTATTCAAATTTAGCTCTACTAAGATGATTCATCCTCAGGATCATTCATATTCAGTGTGTACTATTATGAATTCAGCTTTTGGGATGTTTTAAATAGTTAACTTATCCAGTGACTATGCATGAATCATCCTTGCTAGATTTCCTCCTGCCTTGAGTGGATCGTTGCATTTATAAAGATAATGATTTCATTATCCTTATGTCAGGAATACTTTGAATCACATTTCTTTTCTCCAAGGCACAACGCCTTCACTCAGCCAATCATCTGTGTGCTAAATGAGCATCTCTCAATCCAGGTGACTAATTTGCTAATAAAAGCCAGTCCAGAGCTGGTGCTCTTTCTACCCTGCCTCCTGGCCTCAGTCTACCACTCCTCTGTCATCTCCAGGCGGACACTGACCAAGCCATTGGTAATCAGTCACCTTCACCTTCATCTAATCAGTCACCTAATCACCTTCATCTGTGTCCTTTAATAGATCACTCACACTTGCTATCAGCTCTAAGTATAGCATTATCTCTCTGTCTTGTTGGACAGAATAGCAAGCTTTGCTTTAGTGATGATATCTCTTTCTTCCTCCTTATTTACATGGCCAGTGTCATCTCCCTATCTACTATGGAAGGAAATTAAATAGCCTTGGCATAGCCCAACAAAGGCATGTTGGTTGCCAGCCAGCACCTTGTGTCCTTCTAGGTAATTACACATCGATTTCATGATGAATTGTTCCTGTATCTCCCAGGTCTGTAATTACACATCTTGGGGTGTCTCTTTGCTCTCTGGTATCCTCTGTTCCATGGCTTCTCAAAGACCATGCTTAATGCCGTCTCGTCAACATCTTTCAATTCAAGGATGCAGATCTGACTCTGTTGTGTTTCACTTTTCTCATTTAAAAATAGAATTCAACCATTTTCTGCCCGAGTGCATTGTGATTTTGTTGGTTGGTATCACTAAGACAGCTTAAAAAATAAGATTTCTTTCCATCCAGTGCAGGTAATGAAGAGGCATGCACACAAATATGATTTGACCCACCAGTAAATTAAAAGACCTTCGTGATATTGGCAAGCTCTGTGTTTTGAGATAAATGTTCGATGTCCTAAAACTGATTTTTGAGAATAGATTCCCAAATGAGTTTGTCTAGAGGAGACACTGGCAAACTAGAGCCTGTTGACTGTAATAAAGTTTCATTGGGTCCCGGCAATTCTCATTTCTTTTCTGTATTGTCTGTGGCTGTCTTCATGCTACTATGGCACACTTGAGCTCTTAAAACAGAGCCTGCATGGCCCTCAAGCCTAAACTATTTACTACCTGGCCCTCTCCAGAAACACTTTGCTGATGACTAACTAATCTTGCACCAAAAGTAACATTAAAGAATGAGTTAGTACATGTGGAGGGCTAAGAAGGGGACCCAGCATTTATATATTGGTATTTAATTTCTACCATTGCCCAAGTACTATATAATGTTAATGAAAAAAGGAAATGTCAGCTCTATAATTGAAGGAGAATTTTATTCCAAGCCTTTTTTTTAATGTTTTTATTTATTTATTTATTTATTTATTGGTACTGGGGTTTGAATCCAGAGATGCTTAATCACTGAGCCACATCCCCAGCCCTTTCTTTTATATATTTTATTTAGAGACAGGGTCTCTTTTGTTTATCATCACAGCAGGAATTATTTTGAGGGGGGTGCCTGTTTCATAAATGCTAAATTAGGTACTTCATTAAAAAATAGAGGACATGCCTTGGGGTTTATTACATCCTTATGATGTCTGAGATCAGGGACTGGGTTTCAACCCTGAATCTGCTGCTGGCTCTAGTGAGCCATGAGAACAAGTTAGTTAGCCACCTTGAGCTGAAGCTCTTGCATCTGTGATAAGGACACAGAGACATGCAGCCAGCCCACCTTCCTGGTAAAAGAACATGCAAATCATGTGACTGCCATGGAGAGCTCACAGGACCAGTATCACGCCCAAGGGGAGAAACGAATCTTGGAAGGGCATACAAAAAAAAAATCTTACTCTTTTAATATATAAAGCACAAATGTGCATACAGAACATGGAGAGATACATAATGGATCTATCTCTATATTATAATTTCACTGTGGGAAGGTGATTGAGGAGGGAACCTCTCTAAAAAGGCTTCTATGCCCAAAAGATGAACACTTCACTATGCAAGTCTTTCATTTCTACCATCTGCCAAGTTCTGCCCTCCTTTTCCTTTCTTTGGGTATATGAATTTCATCCAGTAGTTCAAACATAGTCATATGCTTACATTTCTAGGAAGGAAAAGATATAAAGCTTCTAGCAGAAGAAAAAGAATGACAAGTATTCTTTACCTTTTCCAAAGTATACATAGTACCACTTAACTCGAATACCACAAAACTTTGAAGCAAAGAATTTGCTAACAGGAGAGAAGAATTAAATGACCATGCTCACCCAATCTTCCCCCTCTAGAGATTGAGCAGCAGCATTAGTCTTCCCTTGATTTGATTCAATTCTGTTGGGTACTTCAAGCTCTCTGAGTTTAAGAAGTATGTGGAGAATTTAAAGAGAGTTCTGAGAAGAATAATGAAGATGAATTAAGGATTGGAAAGTGGGGCCTATTAGAAAAGGTTAAGAGAACAACGATTATTTAGTTTGAGGAAGAACAGGCAATCGGATGGCACAGAGATGGCTTTTAATAGCGGGATCTTTATTCTCCAGGGAATAGTCTCAGATTCTCATTTGCACTGAAGACTGAGGAAAGGAAGGGACATAATTTAAGGCAAAAGGTCTATGAGGTTAGGTATTAAAGATAAAATTTCTGCCCAAGATTAATTCCTGGGTTTTGATGTCCCATTATAGGATTTTTTATTTTAAAATAAGATACTTGTTTGTGGGAAGCATCAGAAGGATGGGCAGGCTGCCATGTTACATTTGATTCCCCTGCTCTGGTGGGAAGCCAGCCAGCCAGCCCAGCCTGGTCATATGGCCTCCCTGGGATTTGGCATGGTTAGAGGAATCAGCCAACTCACTTGGAGCTATAGCTTTAGGATGTCAGAGGATGAGGACAAAGCTCCAGCCAAGAAGAGTGCCAGGTCAGAGCCAGAACAGTGTGCCTAATCGGGTTGTGCAAACAAGGAGAGCTGATAGTGTGTTTTGGGAGCCAACACATGGATCCAAGGAATGGAAGTGCCAGGGAAGATGTAGCAAGGGAGAGCAGGTTCAGAGGAGCTGCTGGGAAGGTGTGCTGGAGCCGTGAGTGCTGTCCAAGGCTGGGTTTTTGGTGTTTCTGGAAGCCTACTGCTAGAGTGAACCAGAATCCATGTGGAGGTCCTGGAGAGGTGTCCAGGAAGGTGTTCATTCTCTCAAGGTTTTGGTACTACTGTTGCACATCATGTTTCCCAGTTCTGGATGTGAGTCAGAATCTCCCTGTAGAGCTTGGCACCCCTACAGACACCATGGCTCCAGCTCTGGAGATTCAGATTTAATGGAACTAACTCTTGGGGTTCTACTGTGAGCAACAGAAACCATTCTGAAGCACCCCCAAAACAGGGGGGAGATGGATGGAAAGATATGGGGAAGTTCCCTGCATGGAAAGAAAAGCTGATCTAAATGCTCTGAGAAGGATGTGAAGTAAGACATCTTCAGGGATCCCTGGTGCAGAACTGAGGCACCTCAGTTCAATAGAGCCTGATGGTTAGGGTCAGAGCTCCAGGTAATCGAGCCTACCTCTGCTTTCTGTTTCTATCTGCCTTAATTCATCTTCTAGAAATATAAATGATCTTACCCACTGGGTAGTCATAAGGATCAAACAGGTTAATATAGGAAAAGAAAATACTTAGAACAATGGCTGGTGCCTAATGAGTTCTTAGTAACTACTAGTGACTGTTGCTGTTAGGCTCTTCCATGCATGTGAATCAACGCCTAACCCCTTCCCTTAGTGGTTTCCATTCAAGTTGCAAAGTCTAGGGGCACAGTAGCTAAGTGATTTATGTTGGTTCACATATTTACCCCTTTTGTCTACAGAATGTATGAGTCCTGGATTTGTGGACCCACTGACTGCAAGTCATGGTTACTTCCCATGTTCTTCAGTCTTCACTCTGCAGATCCAGAAGGGTGGGAGGGAGTAAGGTTTGTTCTATGCCATAGAGGCATAAAGCACCAAGGCTTTAGTTACAGCTACTGACAATCTTTTGAAATTTCAGTGTGTCCCAGAAAGGGGTTTAGGAGCATTAAGCAAACTTGTCTTTGAATCAGTCTGTTACTTACACGAATCTGAGCTCTGTGAAGGATATGTGTCTGGATTTGGGGCAACAGAGAGGAAAATAAAATTTTAAAAAATAATAAAATAAAATTTAAAAAACAGGAGCCCTTCTCTCAAGAGCTCACATTTAGAGCTCAAAAAGGCCAACAATCCCAATCCCAGTGAGAATGTCAAGGCCATAACTCATCCTGCTATAAAATTCAGAGGGAGAACAGAAAACACCTGGCTTGAGACAGCCAGAAGAGGGCTCCTGTAGATGGCAGCATTTGAGCTTTTATTTTTAAAATCAGCAAAATGTTGCCAGATTAAGGCATAGGGAGATTAGGGAATGAGTATTAAAATTCCAGACAGAGGAAGGTCCTGACAAAGAATGGCCTAAAAACATGAGCCACCAGAACCTGTTTCAGAAACTATAAGGAGTTTTGAATTAGGAACATCAAGAATTGAGTAGCGAGGATGTGATGGGCCAAGAACACATGCACCAGTGAGGACATGCTCTGGATATACAAGTAAGGGCCATCCTAGAAAGATCTTGTATGTCATTCTGTATCCATTCCATGCATATATATATATATATATATTGAGCACCTACTAAGTGCTAGCACCATTCTAGACTCTAGAGATGCAGCAGTAGGCAGAACACAAAATCCCATTTGATTGGAAGAGATTGGCACCAAAACACACATACATATTAGGGTTCTCCAGAGACAGATCTAGTAAACAGAGATGCATTATAATGTTTTGACTCACGTGATTATGGAGACTAAGAAGCCTCACAATGTGCCATCTACAAGCTACATGTGAAGGAAAGCCCATGGTACAGTGTGACGGCCTACGAGTTGGAGAGCCAGTGATGTTGACTCTAGTCTGGCTCAGAAGACCTGAGGCTCAGGAGCAGCATGGGCAGCAGAGAATGATGCTGCAGCTCAAGGGGTCAGCCAGGGGCAGAGCACATCCATCCTGCGTCTGCCTTTTTGTCCTATTCAGGCCCTCGACAGGCTGTAGGATGTCCACCCACATTGGGTTGGCCCATCCGCTTTCCTCAGTCCCCCCAATTCAAATGTTAACCTCCTTCAGGAACACACTCACAGACGCAACCTGAAAAAAATGTTTAATCAGACATCTGGGCATCCCATGGCCTGGCCAAGTTGACACATAAAATGAACTATCAGAACACACAGGTACGGTGATAAATGGCATGCCAACAAAGTAAGCCAGAGAAGAGGGGTGGGGTATGCCAAGGAGAGGAGATGCCATCTCTAAGCAGGGTGGTCTGGGGAGGTCCCATTGAGTTGTGTAGGTTTGACCATCTGGCAAGGGGGAACCAGTGAAGAATGGTGAGCAGAGAGTGAGGTGATGAGATTTGCCTTTTCTGACTTTATAGTGGAAAACAGATGGGAGGATAAAAATCAGCACTGACCTGGAGACCAGTAGAAAGACTATTCCAATGGGCCAGGAGAATAGATAGTGCAGTGAATGTGGAGAGAAAGACACCATTTCAAGAGCAATTAAGGAATATGTATGATGGAAAGATAGTTGACAGACCAAAGTGAGAACAAGGCGATGGAGGAATCTGGATGACAATGTCTGGTTTAGGCACTAGGCAGATGATGCCCTGGGTGGTGCATTCACAGGGCTGAGGAGTAAAGGAGGTTGAACCACCAGGTGTGATGGACAGATTTTCCTAGGCCAACCTACCCAGATTCCCAGAATGGACATGCTTGGGCGTTTTAACAATCTGAAGATCAACCCGGCAATTCCAGCAGCGTTGATGGTTTCTGTGTGTACATTCTTTCTTGTCTTTAAACAATTTCCCTTCCTCTTAAGTGTGTAAGAGTATGGGTTTTGGCATCAACATTAATCAGATCTTGATTTAGATCTCACCAAGCCTTTTTGTGATCTTTCAGTAATGTTGCCATATGGGCCTTCCTCGGCTCACCTGCAAAATGGGTACAACAGGCCCATATGACCTGCTTCTTGGGAGAACAGAAGCAACCACTCCACACGGAGCGAATTTGTTCAGAGTTGACTCCTCCTCTGCTTCTCCCAGGCCTGCCCTCAGGGGAGTTCTGGGTCAGGGTCTGTAGTTCTGTTCAGAAAAAGACCAGAACCAGGACCAAGGATCAATGGGAGAGGCAGGGCAACTTAGCTGAGTGTGTGTCTGGAGATAGTTGCCCTTCCATTGCTTTTCAAAACTGTCTTTGGGGCACATTTAATCTTCCTCTTTTATGATGCTTATTTTGTCCAATGACTCATCTAATGAAATCTAGGAAATTAGGACTTCCCTGAAGTCCATGTTGGCCCAACATTCAGATAACTCTTCAGCCACTTGTCCCAGGGTGCCTTCTGTGCCTGGGATACCAGGAGTGATGGAGGTTGCTGCTAGCCCAGTGGTCAGGGCAGAGTTTCAGAGCAGCAGGCTGTGAGGTGTGGAGCCCAGAGCAGCGAGGGACTTGCTCATTATTGGCATGTGTATATTGCCTGGCTGGTTACTCCCAAGAAATAACTTTCATTTTTTTAGTGTTTTTGTATAGTTTAAATTGTTCAAATTTTTCCAAGTAGGGAGTGGACTCCTTTATTAATCTTGTTGACATTTTATTCTGTTCCATTTTATATTCATCTGAGCTGCTTTCTTGATTAATTGGAAGTAATTACACCGGTATTATTATTTTAAAATACCTTTATAAATTAGCAGATTATCAAAAGTAAATATTTCCTGTTACCTTCCTTTTACCTGATGCATTTAAAGTATTTGTTGCTCTCAAGAAAGAAATTGAAGAACATCTTAGAAGATGGAAAGACCTACCATGCTCCTGGATAGGCAGAATCAATATTATTAAAATGGCCATACTACCCAAAGCACTATACAGATTCAATGCAATCCCAATTAAAATCCCAAAGGCCTTTCTCATAGAAATAGAAAAGGCAATCATGAAATTCATTTGGAAAAATAAGAGACC
>PVHX01026881.1:0-13199 GCA_004024805.1 Geosciurus inauris
GGTGGCTCACGCTTGTAATCCCAGCACTTAGGGAGGCTGAGACAGGAGAATCGCGAGTTCAAAGCCAGCCTCAGCAATGGCGAGGTGCTAAGCAACTCAGTGAGACCCTGTCTCTACATAAAACACAAAATAGGGCTGGAGACATGGCTCAGTGGTCGAGTGCCCCTGAGTTCAATCCCCAGTACCAAAAAAAAAAAATCAATTCTCAGCACCACATAAAATAAATAAAGGTACTGCGTTCATCTACAACTAAAAAAATATTTTTTAAAAAAGAAACATTCTACCACCCGACCACCCTTTGGTCATCCCACCAAATCTGGATCTCGGTGGAAATGTTAGCTCCTCAGAGGGGTTTTCTCTGACTACCCAGCCACAACCACCACCCTGTACTATCTCATTACTTTTTTCTTTATATCACCCTACCACCACCTCCCTATCCTGTCTGTAAATTTTACTTTTTTCACATTGTCTGTTTCCCTTTTCTGGAATGTAAGCTGCATGTAATGGAAAAGCAGGGGCCTCATTCACCAGTGTATTCCCAGTGTTTAGGATGGTGTCTTGCATATTGTGTCTTCAATTAAGTTCTGGTGAATAAGTCAGTTTGTTAAACCTGACATATCTATATTTTATAGACAAGAGAACTAAGGTTGACAAAAGGGAAGTGACTGACCTAAAGTCACTCAGTGAGTGGTAGAGATGAGACTTGAATTCAGGTCTTGAGCTTTCCAAGTTTAATTCTATCACTCCGTGCTATGTTAGTTTTCCCTAGGTTTCTTTCTTTACTTCTTTTTGTTCCATACAACTAAGCATCATTATGGGCTATGCTAAGAATCCTATATAGGGCACACCAAGTCTAAATATCTACTACTTCCACCAAATTCTTCTCTTACCTGTTTGATTTATTCAATAATATGAGTTCCCATCATGTGATTGGATGAGGATGTAATACTAAGCAAAACAGACACAGTCCTTGTCCTCTTGGGGATGATAACATCTACCTCAGAGGATTTATGGTACTTGGCATAAAGTGCTCAATAAAGATGAGCTGCGGGGCTGGGATTATGGCGCAGTGGTAGCGTGCTCGCCTCGCACGCATAAGGCACTGGGTTCAATCCTCAGCACCACATAAAAATAAAATAAAGATATTCTGTCACCTACAACTAAAAAATAAACATAAAAAAAAAAAAAAGATGAGCTGCTATAGCCAGGTGAAGTAATACATGTCTGTAATCTCAACTTCTTAGGAAGGTGGCTGAGGTAGGAGGATCACAAGTTGGAGGCCAGCCTGAGCAATTTAGGGAGACTCTCTCAAAAAAAAAGAAATCAGGTTGTAGTTCAGTGGTCAGTGGTAGAGCACTTGTTTAGCGTATGTGAGGACCTATGTTCAATCCCCAGCACTAAAAAAAAAATAAAAATAAAAATAAAAAAAGCTGCCCCCCTCCCCCCAAAAGCAAGCGATTTTCCCACTGAAGGTGTAGAGGAAGAAATTAAGCAGTTCTCATGGAGCACTCACCTTCCAGGAGCATCCTGACAACTCATCCTGTACCTGTCTTACCTCGCTCCTGCCTCCACATCTGGAGATGACCTTACCCCCAGGCCAAGGAGAGAGATAGCCCAGTCTATCTACTACTGATAGCTGTTTCTAGACACTAAACTCTACAGTCTCTGTTGCATGGAATTGGAGTTAACTGACACTCATTTGGGATATTGGCTCTAAGGCCATGCTGTTGTGGGGCAAAAGTGACCACACCAGCCTGATTCCTGGCAATGGTGCCTTACCAGATCTTTATGCTATTTCTTTTCACTGTAGATAAGAGGCGTTCAATGGCAGTTTTCAAAGGATGCTGGGTGACATTTACATCCATCCTCACAACTGGGGTAACATCAATCAGGTCTTGGACACTTACCAATAACATCCTTCTTGACTTCTGCTGGATCACTTGAAGATGCCTATCCCCCCTGAGTCAAAGAACCTGCCCTGCCTCTAATCATAGGAGCCAAACACTGATGCTTCAAAGCTTTCTGGGACTCTTTTCACCCTTCCTTGTCCCTGTAGTTAGACAACCCTGATTCCGCCTAGAGGCCTGGTGGGAAGGCCTTAACCACTTGGGGGTGGCAGTGTCTGCAAAGCAAAAGAGCCAATGAGGTTGAGAGTATTGTTTAGGCTGGACTTGGCTGCTGTCCAGCTATGAAAAAAGGTTAAGGTCATTTGGGGGGTGGGGAGGGAGGAGCCTGGGAAAAGAACTACTGGCCACACCCCTGGGTTTTCTACTGGCAAGGTTCTATTTACTTCTCAAAAGCAAATTACTCACAGCTCAGTGGTTAGCAGTTCTCTTGGCCTGTGGTAACTCCAGTCAGAAACTGGAGACCAGGCTAGGCTCCCCCTGCATTGCAGGAGAACAGATGAAAGGAACCCAGGAAACCCAACTCCTAGGTAATGCTCAATACACAGCCCAGAAATGCACTTTCCAGATTAGAAAATGGAGCAAGAGGCTCAGAACAAAAATAGCCATTAGCAATATTGCTTACCAAAATGCAGGTACGAAAAGGTTCCCATCAACTTTTTTCCATGAGTCCTAAGAAGGCATCTTGGTTGACAAAGATTTTTCTGTTCTCAATAAATACTAAATATTCATTTCTGTCCCTGACCCAAATATTAACAGCCACTCTTAGTTTGATGAACACTTGATTTAAATTCTTGGTACAATTTTCTCTTATTAAAATACAATAAAAACCAATCTTGCTTGTTAAGACAGGTAGATTGTTGCTCCTGGTGTTTTTCCCAGCTAGAGGAAGTAGTATGGTATACCAGGAAGTACATGGGCCTAGGTCATGTGGACCTTGTTTACTATGTGACTTAGAAAAGCCTTTCTCTTTTCCGTCTTTTCCCTCCAACAATAAAATGGGAGCCAGAATACTGACCTTCTCATTTCTCCTGAGAAACCTCAACTTTAACTTTCTCCCTTGTTTCCCTGAAGGGTATAATTAAGCCAGGTGCAGTGTCGCACACCTGTAATCCCAGCACTTTGGGAGGCTGAGACAAGAGAATTGAGAGTTCAAAGCCAGCCTCACCAACAGCAAGACACTCAGCAACTCAGTGAGACCCTGTCTCTACATAAAACACAAAATAGGGCTGGGGATGTGGCTCAGTGGTTGAGTACCCCCGAGTTCAATCCCTGGTACCAAAAAAAAAAAAAAAAAAAAAGGTGGGGGGATGATTAGAAAAACTGTATGTTGTGACATTAACCTCAGAAAAGCAACTGCATCTAGGTAACATCTATGATTCCTAACTTATCTAAGTAGATACTGTGGGCCAGGTTGTGCTTTAGAATAGGGATGTAGCCATGAACAAAAAATGCCCCTGCCTACAGTTTATGTTCCAGGGGAAGGAGGATATAATACACTATAAGTGAGATGGTAAAAAGTGCTTCAGGCAGGCAGAGAAAGGAAATAAGGTAAGGGAGCACTAAAATGGAGGCTACCTATTTACAGCTATAATGCACCAATGAAAATATGGGGAAAAAAGACGCTATTAATTTTCTGAGATTGCTATTTTAAATAAGATGGACAGGGAAAACCTCACATTTTTTTTGGCGGGGAGGTTGTACAGTGCTAGATTGGATCCAGGGCTTTGCATGTGCTAAGCACATGCTCTAAACACTGAACTACACCCCTAGCCTCCTAATATTTGAAGAAAAACCTGGTGGAGGCCTTAAGCCATGCAGTTATCTGGTGAAACAGTGCTCCTTACAGAGGGAACACAAAGCACAAAGACCCCAAGGTGGAAACAGCCCTGTACGGGTGAGTGAGCAAAGGGGAAGAGAAGATCGTGCTGGGAAGGTAGTGGCCAGCTAGACAACTGAGGGCCTTACATGCCGTTATTAGAATCTGGACTACAGTGAGAAGCAAGTGAGGGAGTCTGTTCTGACTTTACAGGGTTATTTTCAGAATCCAGGAAAGATGACAGTGTCTTTAACTACAGTGGTAATGATGGGATGGAGGATTATTTTCTGACAAGTGCTAACAGACTAGATGTGGAAATGAAAGGAGTCAAGGATTTTCTTTTTGGCCAAGCAACGTAAGGTTGTTGGATTTGCCATTTACTGGGAAAACTGGGCTACAAGGGGGAAGATGGCATTTAGCATGCAGATGCTCAGGTTAAATTTCAGAGATGCCAGAGCAGCTGAATACTTTAGCCTAGAGTCAGAGGGACGAGCCAGTCTGGAGATACAAGTGATTAAAATGGAGGCTACCTATTTACAACTATAATGCACCAATGAAAATATGGGGAAAAAAGGAGACTACCTTCATGTAAAGTTGTCATTTGTCAAAGATTTCTAGCTGGGAGTGGTGGTTCATACCTGTAATCTGTGACTAGGGAGGCCCAGGCAAGAGGATCTCGAGTTGAAGAACAACCTCAGCAATTTAGCTAGACCCTCAGAAACTTAGTGAGACCCTGTGACCCTGTCTCAAAAAGGATGAGGATATAACTTAGTGGTAAAATGCCCCTGGGTTAATCCTCAGTACCAAAAATCTAAAACCAAAACCAAAATTCCTAATAAAATAGATTCTCTACCAATTATTTCCTAAAATTTCTTTCTAGACCACTATCAATTCCTTTGTTATGTAAATCCAAGAGGCCAGCATACATTTCATGCCCAAATGTCCTCTTGCAGGCTTAATCACCTCAGAGTTGTGTTAAACTTAGTGTGGAAGCTAAAGTAGCCTATTGGGGGTGGGGTTGGGGGGACAACAGGGTCCAGGATGTCACCATTTCAGAAAAGAGCACACTAAGGGAGGTTTGTGAACACAGGACTAGTACTTCCAACACACAAAAGATTTAAGATTAATAGTTTGTAAACAGTAAAAAGCCTCACAAAAGTCTTACCAAGATTTAATGTACATTTATTCTTAACACGTGGAACATATAGTATAAAGATTTCATACTGAATAAATGATATTCATTAAGCCAAAAAAGGAAAAAAAGGAGGAATTTACATCAAGTTTTAGCTACATAGTTGAAATACAAATATGCAGATTTTATCACTGAAAAAATCTCAATTGTGTTTCTTCATCAGGAACTTCAACTGAACCTAGAACTTTTTCACACCTCATTAGAAAGAAAACAAAACAAAACAAAAACCCAGAAAAAAATAAACTATAAGTTGATTGGCTGCTGAGACAGCAAGGACTTTTTACAGAGACCTGTACAGCATCACACCAAGAGGGGTGATGTCTGGCAAGAGATTAAATAGCTGTGTCTCGCTTTGTGCAGGTCACCAACTTGTTAACTCGTCATACTATAAAGGGGTAGCTGGGAGAGGGACCAAACTGTGGGGATCCAAGGGTATGTGCAATGTACAACGTCATATATATACACACGTGGCAGCGCAGTCGCTGCAGCTAAAGGTTAAAACCAGTTCTAAGAGGTGATCTCAGGGTTATTCATACAATCAAGGAGGAGAGAAAGAGGTCAGGGTGTTGTAGGTTCACACATGATACTTTGGGGGAAAAGCCTTTTTTTTTCTCCTCAACGTTTAACTAAAAACATTTTTAAAAACTACAGCTTGCTGCTGACCCAGCGTCTTCTCTCGTTTCCATGTGAGACATTATTATTACAGTATGTTTACAGTATCAGGTGTACAGTACAGTACATGAAAGGGTCTACACTCTACTGCACAGGCCTCTCCAGTGAACAGGGTCTGCTCACAACTGCGAACTTCTCGGCTCCTGCGAGATTGTGAATGTACAACAATAAACCACACACAGTTCAGCAGTCACCTTTTTGTCCTTCAGAGTTTTTTTTTTTTGTATTTTTTTCTTTTTTTTTTCTTTCTTTCTTTTTTTTTTTTTTTTTAACCATTAAAAACAGTTATGAAATGTGGCATCCCGTTGATGCAAGGACCGGGGATACCATTTTTTTGTTTGTTTTTTCCCCAAACTCACTGTAAACAACAGTAACTTTGGTTAAAATAAAAAAGTCTTCTATGTAGGCAGAGCTTTGTCTTTTCAAATAGGGTGGGGTCCTGAGGGGAGTAAGGTAAGGACAGGAACAGAAGGGTGTGAGGGGTGGGGGAGAGGGGAAGGAGGAGGAAAGAGAAAACAGGAGACTTTTTTCCCAAGGGAGAAGCTGGACAGCACAGGGTAAACTGGATTCTGAGGTGGTTTTGCATAAATAAAGGGCAACAGTCAGTTTCTAAGTTCTCCACACACGCGCACACACACGGGGGTGGGGTGGGGGGGGAGGTGTCCCACGGCTGTCATGACTGGCCAATCAAAAACAGTACATCACAAATGACTTGTGAAACCAATGAGTTCATCAATGGTGACACTGAGATGTCCAACAGCCGTGACTCATACAGAGTGAACTCTGAGTGGTTCTCGTCCACCTTGGCCAGGGCAAGCAGCGCGCGGGCAGCCCGCCGCATCATGTCCACACTAGTTGGCTCAAAGGGTGGGTTCTGCATGTGGAGGAGGCTGGCCTGGCTCTGCTGGAACTGCGTGGCAGCAAGGCTGTCCTCGAGGAAGCCCAGGAGGTTGCCGATGCTGCCCTTCTGCACTGCAATGGCACGGGCTGCCAGGCTGTCCCCCTGTGCCAGATTGGCCAGCAGTACCACGGCCATCTCCCGGCATACCGGGTTCTTTCGGTCACTGAGGAAGCGCACCATGGTGCTATACAACTTCTCCAGGCGGCTGAAGGGGGGTGTGGCCAGGATCAGGTCCACATTGTTGTCCTGGATGCTGAGTTTGCTGAGGGTTTCCAAGACCAATCTCTGGGGGGAAAGGACGGCATTGGGGCCCAGGGTGGAGAAAGGGTCCTGGGCTTCAGCTGAAGGGCAAACTGCCCAGTGTAGGAGTCCGTCCAGGACAGGCAGGCAAATGCTCTCAGGGTACGGGGAAAGGTCCAACTGCCCCGAGATGTTGGCGAGCGTGACCAAGGTATTTTCCCGGAGCATCTCCAAGCAGTCCCACCACCACTCCACTTTGTTGCAGCTCACCCCTTGGTCCTGTTCCTCCTCCTTCTCATAAGTTAGTGGTGCCTGCTTTCGTTCTGGGTGCTTATGGTGCAGCAGGATCAGCTTGCCCAGGATGAGCAGCAGCCCTGGGTGTTTAGACATCTCAAAATCATTGCCTGGCACAAATGACAGGCTTCGGATGGTATTGGAGACACAGACACAGCGCTTGGCAAGGGAATCCTGCCAATCCAAAAGGGTACACAGTGGGGTCTCATCCTTACTGTGAGGTTCATCCTCTAGGATCTTGATGTTCCGGTGGCTCTGTGCTGGGTTAATGCCAAATGGAAACTTGCTGCTTTCCTTGGTGGCTTCTGCACTTTTAGCTCCCTCCTCGGTCAACGTGCTAGATCGAGTAGACAACATGTCATCCATAGTGGCTGTGATCCGTTTTTCTGGAGGGCCATCAGGTGGGGGTCCCTCTTGTTCTGTTGTCCCTGGCACACCCTCTACTGTTATGACATGTTTCCGGGGTGCCATTGGACAGGGCACATGAGGCCGGGAAGGCAGCAGCTCTGTCTTGCTCTCAAAGTGGGTCTGGATATGCTCAGTGGTGTCCCCCCCACCAATCCGCCAGTGCAGCAGGCCACTGTCAAACTCCTGTACACGCCCAAGCTTATCTGAGCAGTCCACCACAAACGGGTCATTCTTCTGTACGATCTTTACTGGAAGCTTGTCGAACTTACTGATTAGCTTCTCCTCACTATTCTCTGAAGCTGGTTTGTCCTTGCCCAAAAAAGCCATCTCCTCATCATTTTCAACTGCCTCCTCTTCTTCCTCTTCCTCTAGTTTAGGACCTAGAAGTTCTTCTTCTTCATCCCCCTCTGTGGGGGCTGGACTAGACACCTTGCTGAATCTCCCAGGGTCCAGAAGTGTTCTCTGCCCTGGGTCACCCACCTCATACTCCTTTAAAATGCCAAAGATCTCAATCAGGCATCGTCGGAAGTATTCCACAAGGAGCTCCAGCAACCCTGGGAGCTGAAAAAGAACAGGAAATAAGTTAAGGAGAAAAGTAGCTTAAGAAGAGAATCCCTGACATAAGAGATCTCCCTAGCTCTAACCAATCTTCCCTTTCCTTCCAGTCAGATATTTGCATCACTTGGGAGGGGTGGTCACTCCTTTTCCCAAAGGCTTCTGCAAGCAAATTGCTCATCTCTACCTTTCTTATACCTGGAGCAAAGTTCTTCCTTCTGCCCAAATGTTGCATAAATTTGCTCCCAGCAGCATGTACAACCAGAAGAATGAGAAGTTATACCCCATTTACGTATGCTGTGCCAAAATGCACTCTGCTGTCATGCCACACCTCACTCATCAGTGCCACCCAACTCTCAGTCTCCTTGTTCTCAACCAATCTGCTTTTTTCTTTTTGGTTCTGGAGATTGAACTCAGGGGCACTTGACCACTGAGCCACATCCCCAGCCCTATTTTGTGTGTTATGTAGAGACAGGGTCTCACTGAGTTGCTTAGCGCCTCACCGTTGCTGAGGCTGGCTTTGAACTCGCGATTCTCCTGTCTCAGCCTCCCTAAGTGCTGGGATTACAGGTGTGCACCACCGTGCCCGGCTTCAACCAATCTCCTTTCTTCAACAGGCCAGTTTTCTACCTCCTTGTCATTTCCTTTATTCCTCTTGAACACTCTCTACATCCCACTGCCAAGTGGAACCTACTTCTAATAGTGGTGGGATGCCTCCTTCCAAATCGAGCTAAGAGAAGGGAGTGCTGTGTGAAAAGATGGTCATTTGCTCTTTTTCAAGTTTCCTAACATTGTAGGAGACTCAACCTCCATGAGTCTTGTAGCACAAGTGGGACAAGGCTTCAGATCTCCAAATACTTGTCCAAGATGGTGCTAAGGAGATAGAAACTCCAGCTTGGATTCTATATAGGCCATGTACCTTGACAAGAATACCTTAATCTTGGGGCTGGGGCTGTAGCTCAGTGGTAAAGCACTTGCCTAGCATGCGTGAAGCACTGGGTTCGATCCTCAGCACCACATACAAACAATAAATGAATAAAATAAAGATCCATCAACAACTAAAAAAATATTTAAAAAAAAAAAAAAAAAAAAAAAGAATACCTTAATCTCTAGTCAGATTAATCTTTGGCTGACCAGTATAGCAGAATGGAAAACAACAGGAGTTTTAGAATTAGAAAGATCTAGGTATGAATTCTGGCTTTTCTAGGAACTAGCTGTATGAAATGATGAAGATTCTTCAACTTCACAGGGTTGGTTTTCTGTTGGGGGGGGACAGGGAGTACTGGAGATTTAACTCAGGGGTGCTTTACCACTAAGCTACATCCCTAGGCCTTTTATAAAATTTTGAGATAGGGCCTTGCTAAATTGCTGAGGCTGGCCTCAAACTTGTGATCCTCCTGTCTTAGCCTCCTGAGCCAATGGGATTATAGGAATATGCCAACATGCATGGCACAGAATCTGCAATTCTTACCAATACCAAAAAGTTTCTCCCCAATAAAATTCCCTTTGAAGTCAATCCTATATGATGGCATCAACATGATACTTTTCACAAGTTGCTACCACCCTTAGTGTCCTGGGCTCATGCCCAGTGCCAAAAGAAGCAAAGTAATGCACGGACATTAGCAGAGACAAAGAAGACCATTTTGGTTAGGGATGGCTTCATTTCCAGTGTCACTTAGTATTGCCTACAAGAAGATCCCAGGCCCTTGCAATCTACCCCAGAGTCTGCACTCACCTGGCTGAGGTTGAAGGTCATAATGCTGTTGTCATCATACAGTAGGATGTTAATGGTGTCTAATGCCCACGTGCTCTCTGCCAGGAGCCCAGACTTGAGGGACATCATTACCCGCCATGCTTCCGGGGTTCCTGAAATAAACCTTTGTGTAGTCCCACCACCAAGCCCAGGTTGGCTGGAGGCAGCCCCAGGGATGCTCCATCAGTTAGGGTACTCTGAAAAATGCAACTCTCTCTGGGAGATGACATACACTTGCCCTTCAAGGCTTCTAAGCTCTCTAGGACATCACTGCACGCCACCATGTGCCTTAAAAGAAAACCTGAAATCAACTTATTTTTTATTCTCCAAAGCTCTTTGGCTCTATTTCAGGCAATACTGGACCAGATTTAGCCAGATTCAGAGTATCAGGACTGAGGGAACAATGAACAGGATGAGAAGGGGTAGATTAAGCAACTCAGTCAAGGAGGTCTCCTTACCAATGTCTTTCATTGTGAGCCGCCTTCTCTGCTTCAACACAGGCTGTGTAGCTTCAACAGAGCCAGGTGGAAAGGTGATATCCCGCCGAATCATGGGGGGCTGCACAGGGGCAGGTGCTATATGCGAGGCAGGTACTGGAGGGCCCGCCTTCTGCATTTTCATCCCAGAGTGCAGGAATGGAGACTTGCTAGGAGAGGTACGGTTCTCCATTGGCCGGGGCAGGGGAGCGGGGCTGGATACCTGAGGAATGTGATTCTGCATGCTTGGTGGGGGCTGGTAGTTAGATGGAGGGGGCCTTGTCATGGTGGGCACGGGGGCAGAGGGACCATATGGAGGCTGGCGTGTGCCATGGGAAGGCCATGGGCCTTCGTGGTTGGCCCTCTGATCCGTGTGCAGCATTTCATCTGTTCGGTTCACACCATGATATGCAGGACCCTGGGGGGCAGAGCCTGTGCTCTGCCTGTTGGCATAATTATAGGTCATGTCATTACGCCCCTGCCACATGGTGCCTTGCTGAGCAACTTCAGCTGATGCCTGAATGGGGCCGCCCATCATTTGCGGTGGCATGTTCTGCTGGGCATTGGAGCCAGGGGGTGCAGAGACTCGGTCTCGGCCAAACTGGAATGGAAATTGGTTCTGGGGGCCGCCTGCTGGTCGGCGCTCAGTAGCAGCAGTGGCAGTAGCAGGATAGGCATTGCCATACTGGTTGTACACATCTTGCTGAGGGGAAGGCTGGGCAGCTTGTTGCTGGCTGGCAGACTGAGACTGGGCAGTGGGCAACTGCTGCTGTGGAGGCTGCCCCTGCCCAGTGCTGTATGGCACACTGTACATCTCTCCTTCGTGCCGCTTGGCAGGAGGGCCGTATGTGCCATCCATTGGCCGCTTATAATTCTAAAACAGAGTCAAGGAGAGAGGAGGTAAATAATCTGCATTTAGGGGTCCCAAACCTACAGGTGCCAAGATGGCCACACCCAGACACTTGCTTGTTCTATTTTTCCTCTAGAAGAGAGAACACACACCCTGAGAGAACAAAGGAATCACCTTACAAAGTATCTTTTAAAGTTGTTTCTGAGAGTAACCCTTATTTTCTTTTCCTCTCTGGCTCTCTATTGCTCCAGGGAGAAAAATGTAAGACCTCAAAACTCAAATTAAAGTCTGTTTCTAGCCCTTTTGGAGAATGAGGGAGTCTGGACTGGACTCCAAACAGGAGCCTGAGGACTTAGCTCTGCAGGCAGAATTGGCAAGCTGGGTGAGAGAGGAACACCAAAGTACCCAAAGTAAGCTTCTTAAGACTGTCACAGACTTGACTAGGTTACTCACTGCTTTAAGGCGGTGGGGGTCAGTACATTCCCAGTTACTCCCCCCTCACCTGCTGTTGCTGCTGATACATTGTGGTCTGCTGGCTGGGAAAGGGGCTACCAGAAGGGGTGCCTTGGGTGGAGAACTGATTGCCATAGGAATCATGTCTATAGGAGGAAGAGAAGCAGATTAGGGTGGAGAATGGCAAAGCCTAAACAACAGTGGCACCTAGACCACGCTTCACTCACCGTTGCTGCTGCTGCTGCTGCTGTGGGGGGTAGCGGCTAGGAGAATACATCCCCGAGTCTGGGGTAGAAGGCATGAGATTGGGCTGGGGGGCCCCAGTGCCCATGTTTCCCTCGGGTCCTATTCCAGGCTCCGTCCTAAACAAAATTAAAGCAGCAAATTGAGTCCCTTAGAGCTGTGGGGTCTAAGACGCGGGACAGGAGAAGAGGCTGTTCTTACCTCACTCTGTCATAAGGACCTCCATAGGGGTAGTGCTGTCGTGGTCCCATAGCCACATTTCCGAGCCCAGGGCCTGCAGCTCGGCTATAGGGATCACCCATCCCGCCATTGGGGCCCTGCCCTGAGGACATGAAGGGATCACTCCCTGGAGCTGAAAGGAGAAAGGCAGGCAGTAAGCAAACTGGTAAGTTAGCAGGCCCAGCACTTTACACATTGCCTGCTCAAGCCCCAGGCCGTCTTCAGAGCTTGGGTTCGTTCTGTTTTCCTGACAGGTTCAAAACAGATCTAAAGAGGACCCAATCAGCAAAAGCAAGTACTTGTTTAAGGGTGACAAGGGAAGACCAAGAGGTAAGAAAGGAAGTAGGGATGACAGAGGTATTTAGGTCAGGTGGTATATCTGGAGACGAGGTAAGGAAATGAGGACGCTTAACAACAACCTCTAGCCACTCAAGATCTCCCATTTCCCTGGCCCTGTCTTCATGAGTACATGGTAAACAGCGATTGGTCACCTTTCCTCATGCTGCCATAAGGATCCTTATTTGGCTCGTAGGACATGCGCCCCATCATGTCAGAGGTATTCATACTGGGCTGGTACCCAGGGTTTGGAGTCATGGAATTCCGCTTCTGGAATGTGGGGTCACTTCCATCAGGAAAAGCATCCTGGATCCCGACTGAATTGCTCCTGCTCCAAAGTGAAAAAAACCAATTAAACCACAAATAGGCCAAATCCTCCACAAGGAAGACACACAGGAGTTACTGGCTGGTCAGGCAAAGGCTGGGCTTGGGCTGCACATGAGTTGCCATGTCTCCAGGGCCCCCTAAACCTCTTGCCCCTGGCTCCTGGCCTTACCTCATGCCTGGCAAGGGGGGGATCTGACTGTGTGGTGTGGATGCTGGAGTTGGTGGCTTCAGGTCTCCTCCTTCTGCCATGGAACTGCTGGTTGACTGAGGAGTCTGTGGCCCCTGCATAGACCCTGATCCCGCTGTGGACAGAGATGTAGGCTGAGCAGCTTGCTTGCCAGGAGTGTTTAACTCTCACAGAAATACACAAATGCCCCAGGGGTCTCTTTTTGTCTTTTTTTTTTTTTTTTTGGTATTGGGGATTGAACCCATGATCCTCTTGTAAGTACTCTACCACAGAGCTACATTCCCACCTTAAGTATTTTATTTTGAGACATGGTCTTGCTAAGTTGCCCAGACTGGCCTCAAACTTGTGATCCTCGGAGGCTGAGACAGGA